>JADBJO010003012.1:37500-75000 GCA_016801955.1 Conus betulinus | reverse complement strand
GATGAGAGAGTGAACGGAGTCTTTGTGCAAACAGCACAGCACTGTTTCTTCCTTACGGCCACCACCAGCTGGAACAAAGTAACATCTTTTTGACCGTTTGGACGCGGAATTGGAAGAGTTTGTTGTTTGTTGTTTGTTATCCGTCTGCGAGTCCCCTACTTTTGCCAGATTTCTCACACATATTAATTAAGAGCGTTAGGTTTCAGGTCGGTGTGAGAGAGAGAGAGAACCCGTTTATCTCTTCGTCTGTGGCATTCCAGCAGGCAAGTTCATCCGTGACCTGATGGCCTCGATTGCCGACATGACCTGAGAATCTACCCAGGATGTGTGTGTGTGTGTGTGTGTGTGTGTGTGTGTGTGTGTGTGATATCAGCCTTTAGACCTACTCAAGCAGAGCTATATACTCCAGATGTTTACTTAGCGCTGCACTGTCTCTTCAAGGATCTTAACTGCGCCCTCCCACCCCCCCCCCCCCACTCCCCCCCCCCCCCCCCCGTTTTCCATTCTTGGCGTACAAAGCATTTCATCTCCATTAATCATGCAGAGAATTGCTTGAACGGCTGAAAAGCATGAACGATACGATGGAAGGGGGGCGGCTGAACGGAAGGGGAGGGCGGAGGGGGGTGGAGGGGAGAAGAGGGAGGGCGGGTCAGGTGTTAGGATGGGAGGGCGTGATCTGTAGAATGGGATTTTATCTGATCTGCTGCTCCGCACTGCACAAGGCGTGCGAACGAGTGTACGTGTGTCACGGGTATGGCGGGTGTTTGTGCGTGCTGTACGCGTCGATATAAACCAGAGGCTAGGTCCATGACGAGTTTTAAAGTGTTCTTCATAACTGTCATCGTAATATCGTTCGTAGGCCAAAAGTCCATAGAGGCCAAGCTATGAACAGTTTCATAAATCAAGAGTGTACGTGTGCGTTGTCAGCCAGTCGCCCTACTGATGAAGAGCTGCATGTTCGAAATATTTAGTGAGCACTTTATCACCAGGAACCCAAGCTTCTGCCATCCCCTCATCCCCCCCCCCCCCCAACTCCCCACGTCAACCCCCACCCTTTGTTTCCCATTCTTACATACATAAGATTCGATCTCCATTAATCACTTAGAAAGTTGTATGGCCCCAATAGCAAGAACAGTAAGGAGAGGCAGGGGTAATCTTCAAACAAAGATGAGATTTTGCCTGATCTGCTCTCCATTCCTGCACAAGTGTTAAATGTAACACAGCAGAGGGCGTGGTGTGTGTTTGCACGTGCCATAAGCATCAATATAGACCAGGGTTCCCAGCATTATCAGGCCAGAAGGGCCTACCCAAGAAGAGCTATCCCGTCAAGATATTTACTAAACACTTTCTCTTCAAGGATCTGAATCGCCCCCTCCCACCTCCATCCCTTCTCCTACCACAAACCTCTTACCTTCTCCCTCCCCCACCTTTGTGGCGAAGTTCCCCATCCACCCCCACCATCTTCCCCTCCCTCACCATCTGGGCCCTGCAGTCACCACACTTTTCGACTTCTTTTTCTTTTTCTTCTAATTTCTGCTGCCGATACTGCTGCAGGTGCACTGCAGCTATTACTACTACTGCTACTACTTCTTCATGAGGCATGGGAAGATCTTCAAGCGGGGGAAGTATCAGAAACACTGAACAGAGAGAGAGAGAGAGAGAGAGAGAGAGAGAGAGAGAGAGAGAGAGAGGCGCATGGGTGGGTGAGGAGGTAAAGATTGGAAAGCGAGGGGTCCAATTCAGTTGGGTCAGGGGCAACGTGCCCCGGTTATATGGTGGCCAGACGCCGCTGAAAAAATGGTTTTTTTTTTTTTTTTTGTTTCCAGTTTTGAAGCCTGTCCTAACAAGTTGTCTGCTGTGTGGGAGCACACTAGTGTCAAAAGGCGGTAATAGCTGCTTTTCTTTGGTAAACGCCATGATCTTCATGGAAAACGGCGAAAAGAGAGAAGACAGGTATTACCCCGATGGTCACAACTATTTTCCTTGGGACTGCAATTGTGTTCCTAAAGAGAATTACTGTCTTCCCTGTTTCCTCCGGAAGATCGCGGTTGTTTCCCTGTGTGTGTTTGTGTGTGTGTGTGTGCGTGTGTGTGTGTGTGTGTGTGTGTGTGTGTGTTTTAAACATAGCGTTGTTTCCACAGGAAAACATCGTTAACAGGGGGCTAAAACAGCTATGATCGCTGTGTACCATGACCAGCCCGAACGGGTTTGACAAAAGAAGGAAAATGGTCGTGATCCCGAGGATCATAACTTGTTGTTGTTGTTGTTGTTGTTATTGTTGCTGTTGTTGTTGTTGTTGTTTGTTTGTTTGTTTGTTTGTTTGTATTGTTTATCTAATTTTGTTCAGCGAAAAGAAGAAAAAACCATAGTGATGCTCAAGCAGAACACAATAATCACCATTTACCTTGGGAAATCACAGAAAACACATGGACCATTTACTTGGGAAATCACAGAAAACACATGGGACCATTTACTTGGGAAATCACAGAAAAACACATGTGACCATTTACCTTGGGAAATCACAGAAAACACATGGGACCATTTACCTTGGGAAATCACAGAAAACACATGGGACCATTTACCTTGGGAAATCACAGAAAACACATGGGACCATTTACCTTGGGAAATCACAGAAAACACATGGATACCATTTACCTTGGGAAATCACAGAAAACACAGTAGACCATTTACCTTGGGAAATCACAGAAAAACACATGGGACCATTTACCTTGGGAAATCACAGAAAAACACATGGGACCATTTACCTTGGGAAATCACAGAAAACACATGTGGACCATTTACTTGGGAAGATAAGAAAAACACATGTGACCATTTACCAAAAACAGATATTATCCTACGGGAAAAAGGGGGGGGGGGGGGGGAGGACAATTAGTTAAGCACAGGGATAACAGTTTCCCACCCCCCACCCAGAAGGATAGTAGCCCTTGACCCAGAAAATCAGCTGTCGTCAGCTTATGACTCGAAGTCAGTGCACCCCATGTTGTTTACAAAAGATACTCTGGTGTAGATTCATTCCTTTTGGAAAAAAAAGAATCAGTGGGAGGGGGTTCGTACCACCCCCCCCCCCCCCCCCCTCCTCACCTTGACACCTACACATAATCGACCTGCTTTAAAGTGAAGGTTGTGTGTTTCCTTTCGAAACAGAGTGTGACCACACGCGGTGTTTCAGTTTACTCTTGCTCACCGTTGAATCCGGTTAGGCTTCCCCCCCCCCCCCCCCCCCCCCCTGTCCGTTTGAGCGCCAGTCAGTGACACTTGGGCAAAGGGGGGACTGTTGTACTACGTTTGTGCTCGGTCCGTGTCCGCTGAAGCGTGGATTTTGTTTAGAGAGAGAAGCCAAGGGAAGCTAAATGATGCCCCCCCCCCCCCCCCCCCTCCCCCCCCTGTCCCAGATTGTTCCAGGGAAGGGGGGGGGGGGGGGGGGGGGAGTGCCTCCCCCATGCTCCGTCCCGTTCTGACCCCACCTCCCCTCCCCCTCCATCCCGCCAATCCCCCCCCCCCTCCCCTTCCTGTTTCGGTAAACATTCACAGACGAATTTCCGAAAAATGATTGCGTACAAGTCTGACGGGAATTCCATAAGAACAAAAATAGAAATATTGGGCTGCGAAAGGAAGGACAAAACGAATTACAAAACGGACATAGTACAATTCGACCTTGGACTATTTAAGGCAGAACAAAACTCTCGAAAGAATGAAATTGAAGTATGAACAAACAGTCGGTTATCTCATCGATCTCGTTGCAAAATCTGGTCTTGGTTGAACAACTTAAACTTTGGAGTGGAACTGAAGGGAGATGGGATTGAAGGGACAGAAATAGAATTACTACTGATCAAGATGATGATGATGATGGTACCATAATCATATAGTAATAATGATGATAATGACAATAATGATAAGATTATTCTTAATACTGACAATGGCAGAGAAAGGAGAGTAATGATGGTATGGAAAGTGGGAATAATAGCAGGATAAAGGTAAGAAGTATACAAAAGCATAGAAATTCAGAAAATACAACTAGAACAAAGTTCATAAATAAGAATCAATAATAAAAATGATGATGGTACTAGCTTACCACATACTACTACTACTACTGATAGAATTAACAATAACATCATCAACAAAAATACAGAAGGAACAAAGTTTATAATAAAGAATTGATAATGAAATGACGATGTTACTACTATTACTATTACTGCTACTACCACTGATGATAATAAAATGATAATAATATCAACAAAAATCATCATCATCATCACCTGGAGGGGAATGAAAATGGTGAACAAGGAAAAAGCTAACAGTACTATTGGTAACATTGAAACAGAACAACCAACCAACCAACCAAACAAACAAGGGGGTGGGGGTGGGGGAATGACTGGAAGAAAAAATATGTGTAGAAGAGGAAGCTCATGTTTTTGGAAGAAAATCAGAGTAAGAAAAGGGGTGGGTAGATAAATCAATAAAGACTAGAAATATAGAGAAATATGAAGATGGGAAAGAAAGGAGAGAAGAGAAAATAACTGTAACATATACATGAAGTAAATAATGAAGAGTATGATGATGTGTCTGTGGAGAATATTGCGGGATGGTGTTTTGGGGTTGGATAGCAGGCACATGCTGTTTTTGGATGATGATGCCAAGTAGGCAGAGGGTCCCCAGTCTGGCAATGAGATAGAATTCCTGCATGGTGCGCTCACAGTTTTCATACTGCTTTAAATGCAAGGACTATGATGGTCTTGTATTAGGGATGGTTGAAGTGGGGACGACTGGTTTAGATAGATGATGGCACATGTTGGCTGGGTGTTCAGAAATACACCCACTTACCACACAGTTCACAGTGGATGGTTTACACACAATGTTGAAGCTTCAACAAGAGAATGTGCATTTGATTTCTAATGAGCTTCTTGGACTTTCGAAGGAAGGTATCTAGCCTGGTGAGAGGACAGGTTCTGCAGTTGGGTTTTGAGCATGGAACAGTACCGGATGACATGGGTGTGGTGATTTTGTTCAGGTTGAAGTGCACAAGTAGGTCTTTGAAGTTTATGTCATGCCTAACAGTAATCATTGATTTGGTCTCATAGGCAGGTTTGTGATCTTCTAACAGTGGGACTTGAGGATCCTGCAGATGGGAAGTGTGTATGGGCGGAAGAGGAGGGCAGGTGGTGGGTCTGTCTGTTTCTTTTGGAGGCTGGGCTTCCAAGGCAGTTGCTCTGGAGACAGCTGTGGTATGGCTGAGAGCGTCAGTCATATGTCACTTTTCGGGAAAAAAAAAACTCGAACATTTTGGCTGCTTGCAGTGTAAATCTTTATCAGAGCAGTGTCCTCACAGATGGAGAAATTCAGAGATTGGAATGCTGCGTTTTGTGGATGGGTGGTGGGAAGATTTGTAGTCCAGGTATAAACGTGCATCAGTGGGTTTATCGAAAACTGGGGTTTTGAGCAGACCATCTTTGAAAGAGGTGGAGAGACATCCGGGAAGTTGAATGACTGGGAAATGGTGTATGTAAATTTGATGGCTGGGTGAAGGGTGTGAGCATCGTTGAGGAAGCTGAGGTCTTGTTCTGGCATGGATGTGGCATCCACCCCATCATCGATGTACTTTTTATAGAGCTGTGGAGTTGGGCTTCTGTTAGGCAGTTGTGGGCGGTGTTCCAGGTGTCCAATGAAAAAGCAGGCACTATATGGCCCCATTCTGGTTCCCTTGGCGACACAATTACAATTGATTTTTAAAAAAAAATGTGCCTGTTCAAAGATGTTTAGTATGGGTGGATGGGGACTAACCCCACCAATATTACCAGTGTAGGTATGAGTGGGTGTTGATGGTTAGGGGGGCGTTTGTCAAGACAGAAAGAAAGGGGGTCTTCAGTCCGTCAGTGTAAGGAGTGAATGTGTGAAGTGAGAAAAGATCTAGTGTGAAGAGGAAGCTGGTTTGGAGAGCGGGGTGTGCCTTGAACGAGTTGATCATGCTGAGTGTGTGAGGCATGTCTTTGAGGTTTGCCAGGAGGCTTTGCTTTAAGGGTTGGAGGAGAGACAGTGTACTAAGAGAGTGTGTGTGTAGGGCAGCTACAAGCAGAGACACAGTACTAAGAGATGTGTGTGTAGGGCAGCTACAAGCAGAGACACAGTACTAAGAGATGTGTTGTGTAGGGCAGCTACAAGCAGAGACACAGTACTAAGAGATGTGTTGTGTAGGGCAGCTACAAGCAGAGACACAGTACTAAGAGATGTGTTGTGTAGGGCAGCTACAAGCAGACACAGTGGGTCTGCTGGATGTGTTGGATCTTTAGGGAGTAAGTAGAAAGTAGGCTGCTTTGGGTGTCTGACATAAAGAGGTTTGTCGTTTTTGTTAAGTTATTTTGCTTGATTTCTTGGTTGACTGTGGTTCAAATGAGTTTCGAATATTGCTGGTGTCAGACAGTTGTCTAAGTACACCCTATGTATAGCTGTAAGTCCTTTACCAAAGTTTCGGCTGGGCTATAAGCAACATTATCTTATCTTTACCAAAGTTGGCATTCCACAATAAGAGAGAGAGAGAGAGAGAGAGAGAGAGGGGGGGGATAAGGCATGGGGGAGAGAGAGGGGGAGGAGTGGGGGGAGGGGAGCGGAGAAGCAAGCGAAAAGAATGGGGAGGGACAAGGAGCTAAGGAATGAGGAAGGAGTGAGGGAAGGGAAGAAGGGGTCGTCGTCAGAGGACCAGACATTTTTCGGGAAACGGGAAAAACCCAGTCTAACCCACAGGCGCTCGCGGAAGTAATGGTTCTTGTCTATCCATGTTTATGACTTCGATCACACTGCGATGTGGACTGACCTCATTTCAGGTTTGTGTGCTGTGTACGTGATGTACTCAGCTTACACCAGAGTTTCTGTTTACACCCAAGCAGTTGTCTCGAATTCTTTTAGAGGCCGCGAGGCCAAGAATGAGAAATAGCTGAATTTATCCTTAGTACTTCTACCACGGCTACTAATTTATCAAAAAAAAAAAAAAAAAGGGGGGGGGGGGGGGGGGGGGGGGGATACACACGTAACACACATAAACAACACAAAAGGATCTAAAATAACTGCCATTGAAAGAACTTTGTCTCAACAGAGGAAGTGCACTTCAGCTTTCTCTGGTTTCAATGGAACTTGTTGGTTTTGTACTGCATATTTTTTCGGCGTTATTGTGCACCCGTTTTGTGTCTTCATTTGCATAATAGTATCGTTCTCAGTCATGCCTCAGTGCGTTTCATTTTCCTTACGAGTAACAGACCATTATCATAATTCTGCGCGCGCACGTGTGTGTGTGTGTGTGTGTGTGTGAGAATGAATGAGTGAGTGCATGTGTGTGTGTGTGTGTGTGTGTGTGTGTGTGTGTGTGTGTGTGTGTGTTTAGTCAGCTCCTACAGAAGATAAGGGTTGTTCGTTTGAAAGCACGTAGAATGATTTTTGTTAATCTTATTGGAAATAAAGAACTCTCTCTCTCTCTCATCTTTTTTTTCGCAATGATGTGCCAGTTCATACAACTTTAATCTTAATTCTGTGTTTGCATCAGAACAAAAGTCTGTAGACCTCTGAAGTGAATGATGCAGTGTGAATCATATGTCAGTAAACCCCAGTAAGATTAAAGTCATGCTCATTCATAACAGTCCACTTAAAACAGGAAAAAACAGTTTCCTTCCATTGTTGTCAACAATGTAAGAATTGAAGAAATGGACAACCATGGTGCTTTAGGCATAGCAATTCACAACAGTCTTTCTTAGACTGCTTAGGATCACAATAATGGACAAATATATCAATTGCACAGGATCAAGCAT
Organism: Conus betulinus; assembly: GCA_016801955.1. Classification (NCBI taxonomy): domain Eukaryota; kingdom Metazoa; phylum Mollusca; class Gastropoda; order Neogastropoda; family Conidae; genus Conus; species Conus betulinus. The sequence continues at coordinate 67,189 of JADBJO010003012.1, read as the reverse complement.
TAAAAAAAAAAAAAAAAGAAATTCACGCCAGAAAATTATTTCTGAATGCATTCATATTCTCTTTAATCAATTGCTGTAGGACACTGGCTCAGCCAGTGCAAATTGAATGAAAGCTTTTATCAGCATCTATCCATGTGCCATCAAAACAATGGTGCATGATATCCTTGAGCCTTATAAAATTGGATTATAATCAAATTTGAATTCTTTCACTAAGGGATATTTTGATATCAATAAATCAACAAATTGTATCTGGATTAGCCCTACATGCTATTCAGTCCAAAGCTAGCATGAATTCAAGAAATGTACCAAACCCCAGGTTCCCATACCTAGAATTGGCACTGATTTAAAAACAATGTATTCTGGACCTCATCACTGGGACTCACTTCCACTTGAGCTTAAATGCCTTTGAAGCTCAGAATCTTACAGAAGAAAGTTGTTCACATATTTTGTGCACTCACACTAGTTATGGAGATAGGCAGTATAATTCACAAAATTAGTGCCTGACTATGTGTTTGTTATCTTTAATCTCACCTCAACACTGGTACTAGCTACGTGTTGAGCTTAAATCCTATCATCAACAACATAGTGCAGAGCTACGTGTTTGTTTATTATCATATCATCAACAACATAGTGCCTAGCTACGTGTTTGTCATTAAAATCATCAACATCACATAGTGCCTAGCTACGTGTTTGTTATTATCATATCATCAACAACATAGTGTCTAGCTACGTGTTTGTTATTATTATTTCATCAACAAACAGAGTGCCTAGCTACGTGTTTGTTATTATTATGTCATCAACAACATAGTGCCTAGCTGCATATTTGTTATTATCATGTCATCAACAACATAGTGCCTAGCTACATGTTTGTTATTATTATATCATCAACAACATAGAGCCTAGCTACGTGTTTTGTTATTATGATGTCATCAACAATATAGTGCCTAGTTACGTGTTTGTTATTATTATATCATCAATAACATAGTGCCTAGCTACATGTTTGTTATTATTATATCATCAACAACATACATTTTTACTTACTTCTCAAAAGAGTTTTGCAGTTTACAAGTATTACTGTTTTGAAATTAATTGCTACTATTATTCTTTGGAAATGCTGTTATTTCAAAGGCAAATGAAATAAACTGCAGCTTACCAGAACCAGACAAAAAAGCAGAAGAGCACACAAAACAAAGTGTGAAGTAACGTGGTTTTAATGATTGACACAAACACAAGACAAGAAATAATTTTCGGCAATATTCCTTCCTCAGCGACAAAAAATGAAAACCGTACAGACATTAACATGCACAATACTCCCCTTGTGAAGCCAAAGTTAATGTCTGTACTGTTTTAATTTTTTTGTTGCTGAGGAAGGCCTATTGTCGAAAATTTCTTGTCCTATTTTGTATCCTTCATTAAAACCGCGTTACTTCACACTTTGTTTTGTGTGCTCTTCTGCTTTTCATTTGTTATTTCAGGCAGATATAGATAATTATGTGAACGATTTATGATGTGCTCCTGCAGCATCAGCATTTGGCCCAGTATACTGCTCATATAATCACATGCACTTTTTCAGGGGTGGATAGAATGGATAATAGCGTTACTTTTTCAGCATTTTTTTTACTACTCTTTTTTCATGTGTTGCTTTCTACTTTAAAAAAAATTCATCTTTTTTGGTTTTTCCCTACAATATATTAGTGAATGTGAGAATCTCTCTCTCTCTCTCTCTCTCTCTCTCTCTCTCTCTCTCTCTCTCTCTCTCTCTCTGTCTGTCTGTCTCTCTCAACCAACCCCACCCCCCACCCCTCCCCCCTAACAACAACATTGTCTCATATTCCTCTCTGACTTGAGAACCAGTCTGTTGCACTGAACAAGAATGTTGAATATGAGTTTAGGCTTGTGCACTTGAAAATGATTATCCCATGAATCAAAGCTTTCTCTAATGTACTGAAACTTTTCTCTGATTGGACCCAAACCTTTCTCTGATTGGACTCAAACCTTTCTCTGAATGGTTCGGACTTAAATCTTTCTCTGTTGGTTCAGACTAAAATCTTTCTCTGATTGGACTGAAACCTTTCTCTGATTGGACAGAAATCTTTCTCTGATTGGTTCGGACTAAAATCTTTCTCTGATTGGACTTAGATCTTTCTCTGATTGGACTCAAACCTTTCTCTAATGGGACACAAATCTTTCTTGATGATGAGGACTTGACCTTTTCTAAGCTCATGACCTGAAACCTTTTCAATGGTACCATGACAGCTGATGTGTGTTCTGATTGGACTTAGGTTCCTTCTGTGATGCCATTACATCTTTCTTTTTGGACTAGATCTTTTTTTGATATAGAGTCATGTGTAATTTCAAAATAAAATCACAATTTCTGATAAGGACCACAAAAACTCATAAGGGCTCAATAAGAACAAAACATAATGGACTCATCTTTCTGTCATCATGGTGGTCATAATCATCTTTCATGTTATGATTAATGACTTAAATCTTTCTGTGATTGGACTTTAAATTTTCTGTATTGGACTTTTCTTCTCTAATGAACAGTCTCTTCTTTTCTCCATACAGTATCTTTCTGATGATTGGACTCCAGCCTTTCTGTGACACTGGACTGATGACTTTCAGCATGGACAAATCAGCTCAGATGGGTAAACGTTTGCTGCGTGGCCCGGACTGGCCTGCAGGAAGTGATGAGGATGGAGGTGAGGGGCACCTGGGTACTGTGATGGCCCCCTGGATGGCGACATGGTTCGAGTCTTGCTGGATAACGGAAAGCAATTCCAACTACCGGGTTCAGGGGCAGATGGGAAATTCGACCTTCTGGTCTTTGATACTATCTTTTCGGTGAGTTCCCAAGGGAAGAGATGTTTAATTTTAAATGAAAAATCACAGTTTACAAATAAGGACCACAAAAACACAAGTACTAATAATTTCAACAAAAACAAAATCATATCATCATCATATATTTGGTAAAAGCATGCATGAAAATTATCCATTAATAAGCATTTTTCTTACTTTATTCATTTTTAAAATGCCCAGAAAATATATCACAATTTTGTATTTTTAAAGAAATTATCAGTCTACTGACCGAAAAGTCTCTTCTTTTCTGCTGAAATTGTAACAGTAGAAATATTCCAAGAGTATGGCAGCAAATGCTGGTGAAGTTGATTTGATGGAGCAAGCATGGCAACACTGCATGGGTATGATGTAAGCGTGGAAAGAAGGGCAACTTCCAGAGGAGGTTAGAGAATTTTTGGAATGTGATTCACTTTCTTTTGTCGACAAGGTTTGAGTCTCTGAATGGGATTAAGAAAAAAGCATGGTAACTACCGTTTTAGGGGAAGATTTTGGAATTTGTTTCCTTCGTGTTTTTGATACAGGGCCTGTCGCTGAGTGAATGGAGGGAAGAGAGGGAAGAATGGTGAATTTCCAGAGGGTTAGAGAATTTTTGGAATTTGTTTCCCTTGTGGCTTTTTGTCAGGAGTATGCTTTCTGAATGAAGATTAAAAAGAATCATACATTAACTTCCAGAGTTTAGAGAATTTTTGGAATTTGTTTCAATCTTTTGAAGTAATATATCACAGACTGTAGGAACAAATCTTCAAGATGAAGGTTAATTAAAGAAATCGTCCAGAGTTTTAGAGAATTTTTGGAATTTGTTTCTTGCTTTTTGAGGAATTGTTCTCTGTAGAAGATTAAGAAGAAAGAATGGTAAATTCAGAAAGTTAGAGATTTTTTGGGATTTGTTTCTCTTTCTTTTTGTCAGGAGTATTGCTTCTCTGATGAAGATTAGAAGAAAGAACAGTAACTTCCAGGGTTTTAGAGAATTTTTGGAATTTGTTTCTCTTTCTTTTTGTCAGGAGTATTGCTTCTCTGAATGAAGATAAAGAAGAAAGAACGGTAACTTCCAGAGTTTTAGAGAATTTTTGGAATTTGCTTCTCTTTCTTTTTGTCAGGAGTATTGCTTCTCTGAACTGAATTCTCTGTCTCTGGAAAGTATGGCATGAACATGGTCTGTCTATCTGTCATGCTGTCTGTCTGTCTGTCACGCTGTCTGTCTATCTGTCATGCTGTCTGTCTATCTGTCATGCTTTGTCTATCTTATGATTCCATCAGTGTTGTTTATACGGTTTGTGAGGATGCACTTGTCTGTGAAGATAAAATTTTGACCTGAAGTCTTGCTCCTTCTCTTTTTTTTGTGTTGTTTTGTTTGGTTGATTTGTTAAATTTTGTTGATAGAGTCCAAGCATGTACAAAGTTTGTTTTTTTTTTTAATCCATGTGTTGCTGCATTTAATGCTTGAGGAGTAGATATGTAATGGGAAATATAAAAAACTGGCAAACTTAAGCCATTAGATTTACTGTTGTAAGGGTTAATCAACAGTAAGGGTTAATCAACAGTAAAGTTAATCAACAGGAAAGGTTAATCAACAGTAAAGGTTAATCAACAGTAAGGGTTAATCAACAGTAAGGGGGTTAATCACTGTGCTGGTGGTGGTGGTAGAGTTCAGTTCTCATGGTTGCTGTTAACAGCATGTGCATTTGTATCATTTAAGATTCTTCCTTTTTTTTCTTTCTTTTTTTTTTTTTTTTAGATTAATACTATCTGTCTGTTTGTTTTCTCTGTCTGTGTGTCTCAGTCCAAACCCTAAAGAGTTTTTATGGTCTGCCACTAGTGGCCATAAAGAAGTAACGGTCGCCTGCCAATTACACACAGGCCATTCTATATTTGACCACTCATATTGCATGTACCATTTGCTGTCAGACATATTCATGTAGAATGTTGGGACATGATGTTAAACACAAAGACTTTTCAGCAAACACCATGACAGTCTTGTTCAGAAATATGGTCTTCCAGTTTCAGGAAGAGATGAATGATATTTTCATCTGATCTCTAAGATTTTACGGAAGATATATTTGTGTGACCAAGTTTTGCATGTTGAGATCTGTTTTAATTGTGTGTGTCTTTGTTGTTATGATTGTTATTTGTATGGTTGGTTGCTTTTGTTAAACAACTGTGTATGGAATTTAGTTTGACAAGAAGACACCCCTAATCCTGCCTGCATGGTCGACTTGTCTATAATCAACACGAATGAAACAGAGATCTCTCCCTCGCTCCCCCTCTCTCTCTGTGTGTCTCTCTCTCTGTCTGCTGCCTCTTCCTTTGTTTTTACTATGTAACCCAGTAATCTGGAATTACATTCTTTTTGAAACTGTAATCTTACTGTATCTCAGACATTCTCCGAAATTGTAATCCAATTTTTTTTTTTTTTTTTTTTTTTTTTTGATAATACAATCGGTTTCTGTCCAACTCTTTATCATTTTTCTTTATTTCATTGTTGTTATCATTTATTATTATTTTTTCTATTTCTTATTTCCTTGTTGTTATTATTCATTATCATTATTTCATTTTCATTTCTATTTACTTATTGATTTTTTTTTTGGGGGGGGGGGGTCTGTATCAGGTCTGCGACACCCCGACACCACCTGCGCAGCCTGTGATGAGGGAATATCTATGGCATGCTGTGGCGATGCCAGACTTGCCGCTCCTGCAACCTTTGCCCTTTGTGCTATGTCACAGACAAACATGACATCAAGCATGAATTCCTGCGCTTCGATGAGCCAGGCCATGCCGGGTGAGAGGTTCCGCATATACACAGTGAAATACAGAGAAGAAAAAGAGAAGTGCCTTGCATGTAGCAAGATGGTGTGTGTGTGTGTGTGTGTGTGTGTGTGTGTGTGTGTGTGTGTGCATGTGTGTGTGTGTGTGTTTATAGGGAGGATGTAGAAATTAAAAATGAAAAAAGAGAGGGGGGTGAGGGGGAGGGCTGGCACTACCACCACTATGGAAAGGAGGCGTGTGTGTGTGTGTGTGTGTGTGTGTGTGTGTGTGTGTGTGTGCTTGAGTGCATGCATATGTGGATGTTTAAATCATTAAACTTTTTTTTTTTTTTTACTTCAAATCTTTTCCCCAGTTTCTTGCCGGAGGTGACAGACCCCCAACATAAATCATCCTAAAATAGTCCTTCACCAACTGGATAAAATGCATCTGCTGTTTGGCTACAGTGTTGATTGACAGTTTATGCCCTCTGTGTGCATATGTGGGGTGTAGGGACAGTACACATGCACGCATGTACCAAGCTGTGCATTTGTAAGCTGCACTGTTTATATACTACAAAGGTTGCTGACTAACATCCAGTGGTATGTATATGCTGCAACACTGACATGAGCAGACAACCGGTGAAGAAGCGGTCAACCAGCCTGAAGATCCGTGCCATAGGTATATTCCCCGGAGCCAAAGTGAAGCGAGGAAAGACTGGGCCTGGGCTGACCAGGATGGTAAGGGTTAATCAACAGTAAGGGTTTATCAACAGTAAAGGTTAATCAACAGTAAGGGGGTTAATCACTGTGCTGGTGGTGGTGGAGTGTAGTTTTAATGGTTGCTGTTAACAGCATGTGCATTTGTATCATTTAAGATTCTTCCTCTTTTTTTTCTTTTTTTTTTTCTTTTGCTTCCCTGTTTTAGATATATGTTCAGTGAGTTGATTAACTAGGCAATTCAATGTTGCTTGAACATAGGAAGGCAGGCTTTTGTGTTTGTTTGATCTGTCTTGGTTTAAATCTGTTTAGTATTGCTGGATGTATTAACTTTTTCTTTATGGGTGGTTCTTCAGTATATGCACCTCTGCATGTGTGTGTGTGTGTGTGTGTGTGTGTGTGTGTGTGTGTGTGTGTGTGTGTGTGTCACATCCTGAAAATAAGGGGCGAAAAAATTGAAGATGATGGTGTTGAGGTATGAATAGTGATAACAAAAATATAAGGTAAAAATGTTAATTGAGATTAACTGACATTTCCCAAGTGGGCAGGAAAAGATACAAGCGACACTAATGGCCAGCTATTTAATATGATAAAGAAAATAAATTTTTCAGAGACCCAAGATGTAGGAGGCAAGAACTATATATCTGATAGATTGAAAATAATTGAAAGAATATAACAATCTAAAACATCTAGTAGCATTAAGAAAATGCAGTTAATATATGCTGCCAAACTAAATCTATTTGATTGGTGATACAAATAATGATGATAGCTTTTCTACAGATTAGCATAAGCAACATCAGTGACGATGACATCAGAAAGATCCATCTACTCTCTTTTTTTCAGGGGGAGAAGGAAGTGTGGGGGACGTGCAGGGCTTTGAGAATGTGGCACCAGACAGCTCTCGCAACATTGTGCGTGTGCTGTGGCCCCATGGGAAGACCAACAGCTACCGTCTGGGGTTCAAAGGCAACGTGGATCTGGTGTGTGTGGAAGAGGAGGCTGGCACCTACTACTACAGAGACCATCTGCCTCTCCTCAGTGAGCCTTTCAAACTTGGCTCATTAAAGCCTGAACATAGGAACATGGACATAGGAAATCAAGAAAACAAGAAAAATAACATTCCATCTCTCAGCATATTTTCTTAAACACGCAGTCACACATCTTAATCAAAAATTAATATGCTTCATGACTTAAAGTTTACACATCCGACAGCCCAGAGATGACAATACCACCAAAGCATGGGTTATCAAATAACAGTCCTCATGAGTGTTGTATCCATGCTTTGAAGATTTGTTACTGTGCCCACAGTTTGTAAGGTAGGCAGAGTTTATCCACATGTCACTTTTGAAGCTTAGGCTTTGCGTGAAAGGCCCTTTCTTAGCCTGCTTGCTGTGGAGGTTTTGTTCAAATACTGTTTGAGATACAAATAGTCTTGTGATCAAGTCAACAGATTCACTTCAACCGTTATCAGGCTTTTTAATCAGAATTTTAATGGGATAGCAGGTCAGGTTATCTAATGTGTTACATTTAGTGCTTCAAAAACAGTCATTTAATTCATGCCACATTGCAGAACATGCAGAAACATTTCAGCTTTAATGTGAAATTAATTTTTTTTAAATCAGAGAGCTCTGTGTAACATTGGAGAACATTTGAGCAACCTCATGTAAGATTGCAGAGCATTTGAGCAACTTCATGTAACATTGCAGAACATTTGAGCAACTTCATGTAACATTGCAGAACATTTGAGCAACTTCATGTAAGATTGCAGAGCTCCTTGCGCCCCTCCCCCCCCCCCCCTCCCCTGCCCTTCCCAAACAATGGCTGATTGATATGGTGAGTGGTGAATGTATGTTTGGGACAGAGCTAGAAATAAAGTTTTCTTTTTTTTTTTTGTTTTGTTTTTTTGCAACTTTTTGCTGTCCCAACCTCTGCGCTACCTCAAAGGCAGTGCACCCATGCCGCTCATTATGACACTCAGTCCACAGCCACAGCCCAGTCGGCCCGGCCGCAGCCCCGGCACCAGCAATCTACAGGGAGCAGTCAATGTCAAGTCGTCAGAAAGCGAAGCGACCCACCGGAGGAAACACTGCACTGCTGCCGAGTCACTTCGGTGGTGTAAGAGTGGCGCCTGTTCTGATCTAACATGCGCAGGACACCACCTACTAAGCCCCCTACTGACGACAATAATTGCTTAGTTTTGCGGAGCCATGTGAGTGAGCTCTCCCTCCGGAGGGCGCCACCATGTCCGTCCAACGACAGCCCCCATGGACTCGCCGATACCGGTGACCCCAACAGAACCAAACCAGGGCCACAGACCTGGAGAGAGACACCGAAACTGAGGTCACCATGAGAACAGGGCATGAAGGGCCACAGAATTTGAGACATTTTTTTATGCTGATCAATGAGAATGAGGATGATTAAAATGATGCTACGGATTTCCATTTGGTCTGAGACTACATGACAGGGCTGTACTCTATGCTTCCTTTCATAATATATCCTGGCGTCAACCAGGCCTGAGAGATACAGGCACTTCATGTTTTGTCAAGAAATTTGAGCAACACTCTCAGAAACACATCCATTAAGTGGATGAAACTCAACTGAGTGGTCCCAGTCTTCCCAACTGAGTCTGCAGCAAAGTCAACTCTGGGTAGGAGCCGGTCGGGGCAGAAAAACCCACATGACTCTGATGGGATTTGAACCCATGATCTCCCAGCCGGGAGTCAGCAATGCTAACCACTTCGCCACGGCGGCTAGAAATAAAGTATTTGATCATGCTTCAGCTGTGTATTTTGTTTGAATTCTTTTCTTTTGACTGACTGTGTAAGACTCAGAGGGGTATTCTGGATAGGGACCTCAACATGTCGAAAATGACCTAAAGAACTGAGAAACCTTCAGCCAAATGGCCTGATATTACAAGTTTAACCCAGGGCTTGCATCCCTGTGACCCTTTCCTCTGTCCAGTATGTTCTCAGTCACTTAGGATGCACCAGGATGATAGTAGGATCAGGGTGCTGACATGCCCTGGTCTCCCTGGTCACACAACCAACCAACCAAACAAGCAAGCTCACACACACACACACACACACACACACACACACACACACACACACACACACACACACACACACACACACACGCACAAAAGCAAGCGTCTGGACAGCCATCCATCTATGGCTAGCTGAGGAATTGCTTTGCTTGTCATTTATCAAGGGAAACGACCCTAGCTGACAGGTTTTCCTCTTATCCACCACCCGCTGGGGTTGTCGGTCTGGCTGGATGACTCTCATTCCGGCATAACCAATTTCAGCTGCTGTGCTTTCCAGGAACTTGTCCAAATGCGCCTTCTTCCTCCTCATCCACTCCGACAGACAACTCTGCCCTCTTTGCACAATTTTTCTTCCCTGCTCAGGCGGGGCCGCCATCAAGGGCAAGCACTGCAAATGTCCCAGATCAGGCAACAGGGGAGATCACTGCCTTGGAGGTGGGAGATAAAGTGGTGGTGCAGGTGGACGAGGAGAGACTGAAAGAGCTGCAGGCCAAGTATGGAGGATGCACGGCAACCATGATGAAGGTAGGTGTGGTGGTTTGTTGGGTTAAGTCTCACATTTAAAAAACAAAAAACACACACACACACACACACACACACACACACACACACACACACACACAACACTCACACACACACACACACACACACACACACACACACACACACACACACACACAAAACAACCCCTACACACACACACACACACACACACACACACACACACACACACACACACACACACACACACACACACACACACACAAAACAACCCCTACACACACACAAACACACACACACACACACACACACACACACACACACACACATACACACACACACACACACGCACATACACAAACACACACACACACACACACACACACACACACACACACACACACACACACACACACTTTCAAAAATAAAAGTAAAATTTTTAGGCGTCCTACTTACACCAAAACTAAAGCGGTTAAAAGTTTGAATTTTCTAAAAATTGTCAGTCACTCTCCATGGGGACAGGATCCCAAAGTTTTGTTGCATTTAGCAACCAGTCTTGTACGATCAAGATTGACTTACGGACAGGAGGTATTCTTTTCAGCTCCGCGATCGCATTTAAAGAAACTTCAAAATTGACAGTAAAGCTGTAAAGTTGTCCCTGGGTGTACCTGTGCACACTAAGTCCTCTGAAGTTTATAAGATAGCAGGCCTTTTGCCACTTGATGAGGAAAGGAAAATAAGTTCTGTAAAATATGTAGTGAGACGGATTGCCGTGGACGACCTTGAAGAGTTAAATACACGATCCGACATTGATTTCTCGAAAAAATGCACAGAAAAATTCAAATTTAGAGACGCTTCGTTCATATGTTTCAGACGTTTTTAATTCATCAAAGATTAACCCACACGAGGTAGCGCCTCGCGTACTGGTTCCGCCGGTACCCCCTGGGGAACTAACGGAAGTAAAAGTTAACATTTTTTTCTTCTGATCTAAATAAAGCGATGTCGCCGCATGTGTTAGCAGCATCTGTCAAAATTGACATGGAAGAAAAAAGTTTACTAACTATTTGAAAGTATACACTGACGGCTCAGTTCTTGATGATGGTAGTGCGGGATCTGGCTTTGTAATTCCAGATTACAAAGCTGAAAAATCATATTATTTAGGTAAGGGTCATTCCATATTTACAGCTGAACTTGTTGCTGTCCTGATGGCATTAAATTATTTAATTTTCTTGCCAGTCTCAATATTTAATATCCTGTTTTGTGTGATTCACAGTCAGTATTAAAAAAGTTTGCATTGTTTTGAAAATACACAGAGAGAGGAATTATTATTTGAGATTAAGTACATGTTGCACTGTCTTTACATGAAAGGTACTAATGTTGTATTTTCGTGGGTCCCATCGCACACCTCCTTCATTTTAACGATCAAGCAGATAGAGCAGCAAAAAAAGGGGGAGCAAAGAATATATTAGGTAGTATTAAGGTTGACTGTCCTTTGTCACACAAGGAAATTAGTCATATCATCGAAAGGGATTTCTGGAGTCAATACAGTTCCTCATCAAAAACCTCGTCAGCAAACTCTGTCAAACTTTGTGTCGATTAGCCGACCGGTTTCAAGCCTGGCTTTTAGACTTTTATGTAATTCCCTACGAACCAAGTATTGCCAGACTGTTAAGTGTGTATGTCGTGGGGATCTTTCAGTTCAACATGTGATTTTTGATTGTGAACTAACGAAACCCTTTTTGAATGGTGTTATACCAAGTGCTGACACTGGGCATGTTAATGTGTTTGACTTTTTAGATTCGTTGCCAGTTATTTCTCTTGTTAAATTAACGAGACACCTTTTGGAAAGTCCATTAAGGAACATTTTATAATCATAATCGTAAGTTAGATTACTTTAGTTATTTTTCTATAATTTTTCATAGTTACTGTCCTATAATTCATCTGTCCTTTATTTTTGTTCTATGTAACCACATCGCCCTCTTCTCTTCTTTTATGATAATAGTCTAAAATTGTAAACACTATGTTATTTAGACGTCTGCAATCACCTATATGTGTGACGAGACGTAAAACAGAATTCCTTCCTACACACTTTCACACACACACTCACATGCACAGCCACAGACACACGCACACACACACACACACACACACACACACACACACACACACACACACACACACACACTCTCTCTCTCTCTCTCTCTCTCTCTCTCTCTCTCTCTCTCTCTTTTACGCACACACATACACACACTATGAAGTAAGTTAAGAAATGAAATAATATTGATAAATGCCTCTAAATAAATGAACGAATGAGTAAGAGACAACACCTTAATATCAACTGACTCAGTTAGGACTGTATGTTTCTCTGGGTGTTGTGGGCGTGTGTGTGTGTGTGTGTGTGTGTGTGTGTGTGTGTGTGTGTGTGTGTGTGTGAGTTAATCTGACAATAAATTGGTTTCAGTCAGTCAGTGTGTGTGTGTGTGTGTGTGTGTGTGTGTGTGTGTGTGTGTAAAATGTGAACTGAATGTGTTAATTAAAAAGTTAACTGTTCTTTTAATTTATTTGGCAGTCTTAATTTTATCATAATCCAGTTGTTCATATTTTGTATTCATTTTTATATTTACATTTTGTTTAGCTGGTTTGTATAGTCTTTCCTATTCAGTATTTGATATGGAGTATGCTGTTGACCATTGTAAGTCGAAGCGGTAAGCTAAAATGTAAATGGCACAATAAGAGAAGGGCCCATAGTCAAACAGCAACAGCACTGGCTCACAGAGCTGACAGTCATGAGTTCAGTTTGCATGTTGGGTGAGCTTTTTTTGCACTTGAAAAATGTGTCTGCCCATTGGGCAGTAAATGGGTACCTGATTCAGCTCAGGGAAAGCTAAAGGTGGCGAAAGGAGGACAGGCTCTGCCTGCTGTCTTGCTTTGTTCCAGACACAATGAGACTCTGATATTTCACAGCCCCTGCAGCCACCAGGTTCTGTGACTTGAACCTTCTTATCCTATTTCACAGCCCCCACAGCCACCAGGTTCTGCTACTTAACCTTTTTATCCTATTTCACAGCCCCCACATCCACCAGGTTCTGCGACTTGAACCTTTTTATCATCTCTGGTTTCAGGCACACAGCAGCCAAAGTCAGAAGATGCCAGAGTTAAAAGTCATAGCTATTGATGGCTCACTTTATATTTGTTGGATCTCCTTGACACAGGCTCTCTGACAGCCTGACGAAATATTGCCATTTCAGCTGTCATGATTAACTGGTAGATAATCATCTCACATGAGCAGGACTACTAGGGGAAGGAAGGGGGAGGGGAGGGGTGGGGGAGGGGGGTTCAGCCATGTACTGTCAAAAGCTGACTGGTCTACTGCTTGATCATATCTCTGATAGGTGAGCTGGCAGGCAAAGAGAGAGAGAGTGGCAGGAAGGCAGGCATTACAGTTTTCATGGTTTAGCCTTACAGGGTCGGCATGCTGCCTGAAATGAAATAATGGAACTGCCACACAGCCACTTGATGTTAGTCACTGTAGTGTATTTGGATTAGGTCATAATGCTTCCCTCTCTGTTGCAATGAGAATTGACCTATGTTTGACGGGAACAGAATATTTCAAATGTGAGTTCACCAAACCTGATGGCATGAGCCATCTTATCACAAGATTAGCAGTGTTTGTCTGAAGCGGAAGTCCTCATTGCAAATTTATGAGGAATCCAGTTACGTTGGGAGGTTTCCTGTTCATTGTTGAACTTTGTTTGACTGGTTCCATCACTTGTGACGTTGCCGGGGCAGGCGTTATGTTTTAGGGTGTAGCCTGACAGGGCAGTATACTCCCTGATGACTGGTCCCATCACTTGTGATGTAGCCAGCGCAGGCATTATGTTTTAGAGCGTAGCCTTACAGGGCAGTATACTCCCTGATGACTGGTCCCATCACTTGTGACGTAGCCGGGGCAGGCATTATGTTTTAGGGGCGTAGCCTGACAGGGTGATATACTCCCTGATGACTGGTCCCATCACTTGTGATGTAGCCGGGGCAGGCATTATGTTTTAGGGTGTAGCCTGACATGGCAGTGCACTTCCTGATGATTATGGAAATGTAGCGCAGGCACTTGATAACAGTTACTGTGGTATATCTGGACTATTCATAAAAGTGTATAAGGCATTTACACCATGCAGCATGATAATAGTCACTGTGGTAAATCTGGGACTATTCATAAAAGTGTATAAGCATTTTTACACCACGCAGCATGATAATAGTTACTGCGGTAAATCTGGACTATTCATAAAAGTGTATAAGGCATTTACACCATGCAGCATGATAATAGTTACTGTGGTAAATCTGGACTATTCATAAAAGTGTATAAGGCATTTACACCATGCAGCACGATAACAGTCACTGTGGTAAATCTGGACTATTCATAAAAGTGTATAAGGCATTTACACCATGCAGCATGATAACAGTCACTGTGGTAAATCTGGACTATTCATAAAAGTGTATAAGGCATTTACACCATGCAGCATGATAACAGTCACTGTGGTAAATCTGGACTATTCATAAAAGTGTTTAAAGCATTTACACCATGCAGCATGATAACAGTCACTGTGGTAAATCTGGACTATTCATAAAAGTGTATAAGGCATTTACACCATGCAGCATGATAACAGTTACTGTGGTAAATCTGGACTATTCATAAAAGTGTATAAAGGCATTTACAACATGCAGCATCATGACAGCCATGACGAGGAAAAAACACGAGAAGACGAGAACAATGGAACAATGACAGACATGACGAGAAAAACAAAGAAGAAAAAGTGACAAAAAAAGATTGATGACAGCCATGATGATGAGAAAAACATGGGGAAGTAACAACAAAGGAACAATGACAGCCATGATGAGAAAAACAAATGGGGAGAGGCAACAACAAAGGAACAATGACAGCCATGATGAGAAAAAACAATGGGGAAGGTAACAACAAAGGAACAATGACAGCCATGATGAGAAAAAAACAATGGGGAGAGGCAACAACAAAGGAACAATACAGCCGTGCTTAGAGAAATGATAGGAAAGGATAACAACAAAGGAACAATAACAGCCATGGTTAGAACAATGATGGGAAAGATAACAACAAAGGAACAATAACAGCCGGGGTTAGAGAGATGATGGGAAAGGTAACAACAAAGGAACAATAACAGCCGTGGTTAGAACAATGATGGGAAAGGTGACAAAGGAATGATGGCTGTGAAGATTGTGATAATGTTTTTTTTAAGCTTTTATGTTTTTTGTTGTAAAACAAACAAACAACAACAACAAAGAACAAAATGTAGAAATATGAAATACAAACCCAATTACACACACAGTGGCGTAAATGTACACAATGCATGCATGCATGTGCAACCAGTCAAATACACAAGTATACAAAATTCAACCAAATGTACATATATATCAACAAAAAAAACAATTAAATAAAGAACATCAACAACATCAACAACAACATACACCTCTATCAAGTATCAAGGGCACAACAGTGGATTTGTGCTCATTTTGTCAAAAGATGTGGGCTGGCTCTTTGGTTGTTGTCTCTGGGCTGTTCTGACAGCAGAGGGGGTTCAATGACAATTCCCCACATCCTCAGTCAAAATTTTAAGTAATCAAAAGGGCAGTAACTCCATAGCAGTCAAGGGAGAGTAAAATGATTGCTTTACCTTGGCAGAGGTCTATGTTCTCTCAAGTGCCTTTCTCGTTATGCCTGCTTCTGTCTTTCTCGTTATATCTGCATTCTGTCTTTCTCATTATGATTGCATCCTGTCTTTCTCATTATGTCTGCATGCTGTCTGTCTGTCTCAATATGTTTGCATTCTGTCTTTCTCATTATGTCTGCATTCTGCTGTCTGTCTGTCTCATTATGTCTGCATTCTGTCTATCTCATTATGTCTGCATTCTGTCTTTCTCATTATGTCTGCATGCTGTCTGTCTCATTATGTCTGCATTGCTTCTGTCTATCTCATTATGTCTGCATTCTGTCTTTCTCATTATGTCTGCATTCTGTCTTTCTCATTATATCTGCTTTCTGTCTTTCTCACAATAGGCTGAATAGCAAGATTGGTAGAAAAGTGCCAGATGTGTGAAACTGGTGACCCTGAAGTTGCAGGCTTGAGTCTCTGCCAGGCCATTCTTCTCAATTTTTCCTGATTCTTCCCTCAGAGACAACGTAGAATCTGACTCCATTTCCCCAAAAATCCTTCAAGTGAAACAATAAATGAGATGCCATAGTGAATGCACACATAACATTCTTACTCACATGTAAAATTCTACCACCAACTTTCAAAAGAGGAGACCGGTTTGTATGTTGGTATGTTTGACCTGTATACATATAGTGTGCACCACTCTGTGAAAAACTGAGGGCATTGGTTAAAAAACTGAGTGCTTGATATTGTACTGAATGACATAGGATGCGCATTATTAGCACCAACATGCAGCTCTTGCTGACTGTCCTCCCTGTAAATGATAGCATGGATTGTATAACGTATAGAGGTGAGTTTTCTAACCAAGGATAGACACTATAGAGGCACTCGCAATAATATGATAAGAATACTAATAATGATGATGATGGTGATGATGATGATGGTGTTAATAATGATGATGATAATAATAATAAATGATAATGACAGGCCTATGTTTGAGAATAACGATCATGTGAGGTCATCTGCCTACTACGAACAGACTGTAAACCAAAGAAAAAGAGGAAGAAAAACATAAGGCAGTATCAGTCATAATGATCATGTTTAATCATTGTTATTACATGACATTGATGATGATGATGATGATGATGATGACGATGATGATGACGAGGATGATGATGACGATGATGATGACGATGATGATGATGATGATGATGATGATGATGATGAGACGAGGAGGAGGAGGAGGAGGATGGTAATGATGATGACGATGATGATGATGATGATGATGATGATGATGATGATGACAATGATGAAGAATGAATCATGGTTGTGTACCAGTGCATTGGCAAGCAAGGTGAGGTGATGAGCTTTGCTTCCAACGGAGCTGTCAGCATCAAGTTTGAGAAAATCGCCTACCGTTTCAACCCAGAAGCTGTCACAAAGGTAAAATGGACTGTTTCAGTTAATCATCAATTTAGAAAAAAAAAAAATCACCAATCACTTCAACCCAGAAACTATGGTAAAGTTGTCTGTCTCAGAAAGTCAAGGCTAGAACTAAAGCTTAAAGTCGACCACTTTGCATTACTCATGTAGAAAAGAGAGAGACAAACAAAGAGATGAGGGAGTAAGAGGGGAAGGGAGGAGGAGGGGGAAGAATGAATGGGAGTGTGTGTCAGTTCTATCCCTATTTCTTCAAGCTTGAAGCTGTCATGAGTGCTGAATAGTGATTATTTCAATAAATCAAGGCATATGAAATACTTTAGATGATTGATAAGCTCAAAATGTGTGAGATGAAGAGACAGATAGGTGAGTAGATGGATAGATACAAAGAAGAAGGAATGATGATGTGTAGAGAGACAAGATGAAAAGGAGTTTTGTATTCATGCAGACATGATATGTGTGTGTGTGTGTGTGTGTGTGTGTGTGTGTGTGTGTGTGTGTGTGTGTGTGTGTGTGTGTGTGCGCGTGTAGTGTGTGTGTGTGTGTATGTGTGTGCACCCCCCCCCCCCCCCCTTTTTTTTTTCTACTTTCTGTTTCTCTTTCTTTACTCTCCCCTTTCACTCAATTGATCCCATCCTTTCTTACCATCTGGAAACATGAATATACTAAGTGATTTATGTTCAGATGCCGTCGCTCAGTGTGGGAGACATGGTTCGAATCCGTTCCGACCTGGAGCAGGTCAAGCTCCTCAACAAACGTATCACCTGGAAGTCAGCCATGGAAGACGTGAGATAAAGGATTCTTTCTTTTTTCTGACTATTGATATTGTTCTGGAAGATATTTTAATATCCATGACTCTATTTTCAAATTGTTTTTGTGTGTGTGTGTGATTTTTTTTTTTTTTTTTTTTGCTATTGCTGTTGCTACTGCTGTTGTTGCCACAGTGATTGGTGCATGTTACATTTTTTTTACTTGTGTGTGAACAAAGTGGAGTTTATATAAATCCTAGTGTCTTGTGTATCTTTGTCCTATGATGTAGAATTGTGTGAACAAAGCGAGTGCATTTAATCATAGTGTCTGTGTGTATCTTTGTCCCATGATGTAGAATTGTGTGAACAAAGGGTGTGTATATAATCAGTGTCTGTGTGTATCTTTGTCCCATGGTGTAGAATTGTGTGAACAAAGGGAGTGTATATAATCATAGTGTCTCTGTGTGTATCTTTGTCCCATGATGTAGAATTGTGTGAACAAAGGGAGTGTATATAATCATAGTGTCTGTGTGTATCTTTGTCCCATGATGTAGAATTGTGTAGACAAAGTGAGAGTTTATAATCATAGTGTCTGTGTGTATCTTTGTCCCATGATGTAGAATTGTGTAGACAAAGTGAGAGTATATAATCATAGTGTCTGTGTGTATCTTTGTCCCATGATGTAGAATTGTATGAACAAAGTGAGTGTATTATAATCATAGTGTCTGTGTGTATCTTTGTCCCATGATGTAGAATTGTGTGAACAAAGTGAGTTTATATAATCATAGTGTCTGTGTGTATCTTTGTCTCATGATGTAGAATTGTGTGAACAAAGGGAGTGTATATAATCATAGTGTCTGTGTGTATCTTTGTCCCATGGTGTAGAATTGTGTGCAAGGTCAGTACTGTATGGCATGACAGTTCTTTGTGAGGTCTGTGACCTCAAAGTGCATGATATACTGAAGACTTGACATTCTTTGTGAGGTCTGTGACTTCAAAGTGCATGATACACTGAAGACTTGACATTCTCTGTGAGGTCTGTGACTTCAAAGTGCATGATACACTGAAGACATTCTTTGTGAGGTCTGTGACTTCAAAGTGCATGATACACTGAAGACTTGACATTCTTTGTGAGGTCAGTGACTTCAAAGTGCATGATATACTGAAGACTTGACATTCTTTGTGAGGTCTGTGACCTCAAAGTGCTTGATATACTGAAGACTTGACATTCTTTGTGAGGTCAGTGACTTCAAAGTGCATGATACACTGAAGACATTCTTTGTGAGGTCTGTGACTTCAAAGTGCATGATACACTGAAGACTTGACATTCTTTGTGAGGTCTGTGACTTCAAAGTGCATGATACACTCAAGACATTCTTTGTGAGGTCTGTGACTTCAAAGTGCATGATACACTGAAGACATGACATTCTTTGTGAGGTCAGTGACTTCAAAGTGCATGCTGCACTGAAGACATGACATTCTTTGTGAGGTCAGTGACTTCAAAGTGCATGATGCACTGAAGACTGACATTCTTTGCCAGTGAGTGTAAAACATGGCTGAGTGTGGACAGTTTTCCATTGATGTGGGCATTGGCATAGCAATAGGGGATGATGTGGGCATTCAGGCATAGCAATAGTGGATGATGCACTGAAGGCATAGCAATAGGGGATGATGTGGGCGTTGGCACAGGGATAGGGGATGATGTAGGCGTGATAGCAATGGGGGATTCTTTGTGCATTGGCATAGCATGACTATGAAAGGGCATTGGCATAGCAAGGGGATGATGATGTGGGCATTGGCATAGGGATGGGGATGATGTGGGCGTTGGCATAGCAATAGGGGATGATGTGGGCGTTGGCATAGCAATAGGGGATGATGTGGGCATTGGCATAGGAGTAGGGGATGATGTGGGCATTGGCATAGGAGTAGGGCATGACGTGGGCATTGGCATAGCAATACTGGATGATGTGGGCATTGGCATGGCATAGGAATAGGGGATGATGTGGGCATTGGCATAGCAATGGGGATGATATGGACATTGGCATAGCAATGGGGGATGATGTGGGCATGGCATAGCAATAGGGGATGATGTGGGCATTGGCATAGCAATAGGGGATGATGTGGGCATTGGCATAGCAATAGGGGATGATGTGGGCATTGGCATAGGAGTAGGGGATGATGTGGGCATTGGCATAGCAATAGGGCATGACGTGGGCATTGGCATAGCAATACTGGATGATGTGGGCATTGGCATAGCAATAGGGGATGATGTGGGCATTGGCATAGCAATGGGGATGATATGGACATTGGCATAGCAATGGGGGATGATGTGGGCATTGGCATAGCAATAGGGGATGATGTGGGCATTGGCATAGGAATAGGGGGTGATATGGGCATTGGCATAGCAATAGGGGATGATGTGGGCATTGGCATAGCAATAGGGGATGATGTGGGCATTGGCATAGCAATAGGGGGTGATATGGACATTGGCATAGGAATAGGGGGTGATATGGGCATTGGCATAGCGATAGGGGATGATGTGGGCATTGGCATAGCAATAGGGGATGATGTGGGCATGGCATAGCAATAGGGGGATGATGTGGGCATTGGCATAGGGATAGGGGATGATGTGGGCATTGGCATAGCAATAAGGGGATGATGGGGGCATTGGCATTGGGATAGGGATGGAGAGGAGAGTGAAAGCTGTGGGATTGGGGAAAGCCATCAGTTGCTCTCCGCTCCTCCCCGACCTTGATGAGGAGGTGGGGTGGTGTTGTAGGTGACCTTGATGAGAGGAGGTGGGGTGGTGTTGTAGGTGACCTTGATGAGGAGATGGGGTGGTGTTTGTAGGTGACCTTGATGAGGAGGTGGGGTGGTGTTTGTAGGTGACTTTGATGAGGAGGTGGGATGGTGTTGTAGGTGACCTTGATGAGGAGGTGGGGTGGTGTGTAGGTGACCTTGATGAGGAGGTGGGGTGGTGTTGTAGGTGACCTTGATGAGGAGGTGGGGTGGTGTTGCAGGCATATCTTTCTCTGCCACGCTTCCTCAGTTTAGGGAGACAAGGCATCATCTGTTCAGTCTCCTGCTTTGAAGTTTTTTTGAAGACCTCAGAATTCCAGATCGATTTGAAGTTCAGAGCAATATTTTGCAGCTGTTAACAATTTTTGGTTTTCATTAACTGAAAAAAAAAAAAATCATTCATTTCTGCACCCACTCCTACCCCCATCCTCTCCACCCGACTTTCCCTACCCCCATCCTCCCCCCCTGACCTTCCCTATCCCCACCCTCTCCACCTGACTTTCCCTACCCCCATCCTCTCCCCCTGACTTTCCCTACCACCATACTCTCCCCCTGACTTTCCCTACCCCCGTACTCTCCACCCGACTTTCCCTACCCCCATCCTCTCCCCCTGACTTTCCCTACCCCCCATCCTCTCCCCCTGACCTTCCCTACCCCCATCCTCTCCACCTGACTTTCCCTACCCCCCATCCTCTCCCCCTGACTTTCCCTACCCCCATCCTCTCCCCCTGACCTTCCCTACCCCCATCCTCTCCCCTGACCTTCCCTACCCCCATCCTCTCCCCCTGACTTTCCCTACCCCCATCCTCTCCACCTGACTTTCCCTACACCCATCCTCACCCCCTGACTTTCCCTACCCCCATCCTCTCCCCCTGACCTTCCCTACCCCCATCCTCCCCCCTGACCTTCCCTACCCCCATCCTCTCCCCCTGACCTTCCCTACCCCCATACTCTCCACCCGACTTTCCCTACCCCCATCCTCTCCCCCTGACTTTCCCTACCACCATACTCTCTCCCCCTGACTTTCCCTACCCCCATCCTCTCCCCCTGACTTTCCCTACCCCCATCCTCTCCCCCTGACTTTCCCTACCCCCATCCTCTCCCCCTGACTTTCCCTACCACCATACTCTCCCCCTGACTTTCCCTACCACCATACTCTCCCCCTGACTTTCCCTACCCCCATCCTCTCCCCCTGACCTTCCCTACCCCCATACTCTCCACCTGACTTTCCTACCCCCATCCTCTCCCCCTGACCTTCCCTACCCCCATACTCTCCACCCGACTTTCCCTACTCCCGTACTCTCCACCCGACTTTCCCTACCCCCCGTACTCTCCACCCGACTTTCCCTACCACCATCCTCTCCCCCTGACCTTCCCTACCCCCATCCTCTCCCCCTGACCTTCCCTACCCCCATCCTCTCCCCCTGACTTTCCCTACCCCCATACTCTCCACCCGACTTTCCCTACCCCCGTACTCTCCACCCGACTTTCCCTTCTCTAAGCCACTGGCAGGGAATGGCTGATGTAAACAGAAGAATCCCAAGAGGAATGGTTTTAAAGATTAGATATTGCTGGCCTTCTTCCTATGGTGTGTTGATTCCCATTTCATGTCGCTCTTTAGGTAAGGTAAGGTAATATTGCTTAAAGTCCAGCTGATTGCGAAGGGCCATATCAGGGCTGCCACCATGTTGAAGTCAGGTCACAAGTCATTCCTGCACACAACCCTTTAAAATACATCTTCTAAAAAAGAAAAAAAAAAACACCGGAAATTTTGCTAAAAATTTTTCTACTGTCAAATCTCAGGTCAGATGGAAAAATGTTAATCTCTTCCAGAAATTCTAGGATCTCATCTCTCGGCAACGTTTTTCATGGAGTCGGCTGTATAATGTTTATGTCTCACATCATGCAAGTGCCAACACTCTAACAGAATGTTTCATTGTTCCCCTGTATGTCACAGACTCTGGGCAAAGTGGGACAAGTGACGAAGATTGACTCGGATGGTGATGTGGTGGTGTCGTTTGGCCGAGTGGCTTTCATGTACTCTCCAGCTTGCTGCATACCGGTGGGCTGCTGGCACCACGTCTGATTCGGTCCAAAGCGATTGCAGCAGTGGAAACAGCGGCAGTTCCAGCACCTCCACCAGCGACAGTGACTATGGGGGTGAGATGATGTGGTTGAAGTGTGTCTGTCTGTAGGGTGAATGTGTGTGTGAGTTTGTGTGTGTGTGTGTGTGTGTGTGTGTGTGTGTGTGTGTACATGTGCATGCATATGTGCAAATATGTTACAAATTATAAGGTTGAAGCATCTAGGGCACCAGCCCTCTCTCTTGTTCACTCTAGACACTGTGGTCTGTTAGCATTTAGTAGCTTCAGACCTCACCTAAAACTGGCTAGACCTTCTCTCTCTGTCTTGGTAAAATATCCTCCTGGTTGGACGCTGTCTGCAATTTTCTGCAAGAATACCCTTTGGTCTGAATAGTCTGTATGGATAAATACTGCTTAAGCAAAAGCATTGCCTCCAGCTCTTTTGTTGTTGTCTGTGTGAGATGCTCAACAAGTGACCACAGTGTATTACATGGTGATAGTCTAAAGAGCAACAGTAAGTATGGTCTTGCATTACTCAAGCTGCACCATGACAAAATATTGTCATCAGTTAAATAGGCCTGCAGCAGGATTGCCTTCAGGGTGAATCAGCAGATGTGTCTTGCTGTCTCTGTTACAAACGTGTAGGACTGGTACTGTTGGGGGTTTCAGAGCAGTAGGTCTCAAGTATTAATAGGGCTTTATGCGGAACTGGAAAGTTTTGACCACTGGTCAGATCAGTAGGCAGACATCTGCCAGAGTAGTCGCAGCTCTAAGGACGTTGTCAAGAATCATGGGCAGCAAATGGACACACAAAATCTTTGTAGCAGTCACCTTTTTCGAGTAGTGCATACAATCATACTTTAGGACAAAAAAAAAGGAACGGTCAGCAGTTTTGAAAGACCTGCTAGTACATATACTCCTTCAAACGAAAAAAAAAGCCTCTCTTTCTCTCTTTCTCTCTCTCTGTCTTGTAAGATGTTGTCAGGACCTGATTAAATTTATCACCCTCAAATCTTTTTTTTTTTTCATGTAAAAGAACAGATTTTGTGTGTGGATGTGTTTCTGTGTGATATTTATTTCCCCTTTGCCTTTTCCTTCTGGAACTTTATCATGGCATGCATGACGTACTGTTCATGTTCTCCATCTCTGCTGTTTGTTAGGAATTCCTTTCTTGTGACATCATGGAATTCTTCAGTGTCATGCTGTTGCTCAGGTTATTGCTCAGATATATCCACGTGAGTGAGGGCTAGTTTTGTAAGCCCTGTCCCCTCCCACCCCTGTTTCTTCCCTCCCTTCTACCCTCAACTGTTGCCTTTCCTTCAAGACTTTTAGTTGAATTTCATAAGATTAATTCTTCCTCTCTCCCTCTCTTTCTCTCTCTCTCTCTTTCTCTGTCCCTCTCTCTCTCTCTCTTTTTTCCCCCTTTCTATCCCTCTCTCTCTCTCTCTCTCTCTCTCTCTCTGAGAAATGTGTATTAACTTACTTGTATAGGTGCTGCAACTACAACATACTGCCATCTGTTATGTTTTGAATAGATGAAAAATTGCCATGTTACGAAATGATTGCTGAGTTGTTTCCATTTATGATGAACGATAGCCAACTGATGAATAGCTGAATCTAAAGAAAAAAGAATCTTGTCTGAATCTGTCTTTGTCTGTCTCGTCTGTGTTTCCTTGCAGAACTCCATCACGACCTGATGAGATTCATCGCTCAGATGGCAGGGCTGAACCTGCGAGGACCAGGAGGGAGTGGTGGTAGTGGAAATGGTGATGGTGGTAGTGCTATGGACCGCTTGTTTCGAGCCGTTGCCAAGGGCGATACATCCATCCACTGCCCGGAGTTTGTGTCAGGAGAACAAGGGTCTGGTTAGTGAGTCTGTCTGTGTCTGGATTAGTGCCTTTCTCTCTGTCTGTGGAGACAGAGTTTCACATTATATGCAAACATGGGCATAACACTAAAGTAAAAAAATCATGCACTATGAAATGAAAGATGGTAAATTAGTGAAAACAATGATATGTGAGGGGATAGTATCATAAGCTGCTTCTTCTTCTTGAACACTCTAGATGGGAACGCCAGCTCCTCGGACGAATGCTGCCGTGCGCTGTAGGTCCTCATAAGCTGAATATAAAGGAAGGAGCAATGCTGTATGAATTGATTTGAATGGTATTCCACTGTGTGTGCCCTTATAAGGAATATATAATGATAGATTATTTGGCGTTGGTATATTTCAGTTATTTGTTTTCACCTTGCTGTAAGCACTTTTTGTTCTCTTTCTATGTAACTGCCGTAAGCACTTTTTGTTCTCTTTCTATGTAACTGCCGTAAGCACTTTTTGTTCTTTTTCTGTATAACTGCCGTAAGCACTTTTTGTTCTCTTTCTATGTAACTGCCGTAAGCACTTTTTTGTTCTTTTTCTATATAACCAGTGACTAGATACAAGAGCTCATGTAGTCACCCATCACAGTATGCTGCCTAGCTTGTAGAAGTGGATAAGGTAGAGCACACATGTCAAGAATTACTCTCAGTTTACAGGCTTCTAGTCACAGGTAGTACAGTTGGTTCCCATGGTATGATTGTTTAAGGTTGCCAAAGTTTGGTTTTCATTACAACATTAAGCAAATTTAGATGTAAAATGTTTAAAAGAAATGATTTTTTGTTGTATTTATATTTGTTTACAAATGATTTGGTCAAATTTTAACTGTTTTATAATTTTTTTTACACATTGATAGGCCATCTGCAGTTGTTTGCTGTAGGAATATAAGTTTATTTTCTGGTAAAAAGTATAATAGAAGTTCAGTGTTTAGTATAGAACACTTATAGGCTTACTAGTACAGCTAAACTTGGCATCCTTTTTTCGTTAAGTGCATAAACTGTAGAGGTTATCAGCGGTTATAGGCTAACTAGCACTGCTTAACCTGGCATCCTGTTTTCATTAAGTACATAAAACTTCACCAGCCGCATAGGCAAAGTGGTTAGCGTCGCGGACTCCTGGCTGGGAGGTCATTGGTTCTATTCCCATCAGAGTCATGTGGGATTTTTCTGCTCTGACCGCTCCTACCCAGAGTTGAGTTTGCTGTGGGCTCAGTTGGAAAGATTGGGACCACACAATCGAGTTTCATCCACTGAATGGATGCACCTCTGAGAGTGTTGCTCAAATTCCTGACCAACACTGCAGGTGTCTGTATCTCTTGGGCCTAGTTGACACTGGGGTATATTATGAAAGGAGGCATAGAGTACAGCCCTGTCATGCAGTCTCAGACTGGAATGGAAATCCGTAGCATCATCTTAATCATTCTCATTCTCATTGATCATCATAAAAAAAGTCTCAGATTCTGTGGCCCTTCATGCCCTGCTCTCATGGTGACCTCAGTTTTGATGTCCTCTCCATGTCTGTGGCCTTGGTTTAGTTCAGTCAGGGCCACCAGTATAAGCGAGTCCATAGGGGCTGTTGTTGGACGGAAGTGGTGGCACCCTCCAGAGGGAGAGCTCATTCATGCCAGCTCCGTGACTAAGCAATTATTGTCGTCAGTAGGGGGCTTAGTAGGTGGTGGTCTGAGTATGTCGGATCAGAACAGGTGCCACTGAACACCACTGAAGTGACTCGGCAGCAGTGCAGTGTCTCCTCTGGTGAGTTGCCCTCCTGACGACTTGACATTGAATGCTCCCTTAGGATTGCCGGTGCCGGGACTGTGGTGGGACTGACCGGGCTGCGACTGTGGACGGGGTGTCGAAATGAGCAGCGTGGGTGCAAAGCCACTGAGGGGTCGCAGATGGGACAGCAAAAAAAACCAAGTACATGAACAACACGCCACTGTGGGTATAGAGATATGGACCACTGGAGAGTCATTGGCAGATGCAAACTTTATCGGAACCAGTTTTATTCCTGTCTGAGCACAAAGACAAGCTTCTTCAGAAAAACAAGTATTAAAACAGAGCCAGCAGTCTCATTTCAATAAGAGGATCTGTAGTGGGAGGTTTATAAGAGGATCTGTACTGGGAGGTTATATGAGGATCTGTACTGGAAGGTTTATAAGAGGATCTGTACTGGGAGGTTGTAAGAGGATCTGTACTGGGAGGTTTATAAGAGGATCTGTACTGGGAGGTTTATAAGAGGATCTGTACTGGGAGGTTTATAAGAGGATCTGTACTGGGAGGTTGTAAGAGGATCTGTAGTGGGAGGTTTATAAGAGGATCTGTAGTGGGAGGTTTATAAGAGGGTCTGTAGAGGGAGGTTTATAAGAGGATCTGTAGAGGGAGGTTTATAAGAGGATCTGTAGAGGGAGGTTTATAAGAGGATCTGTAGTGGGAGTTTTATAAGAGGATCTGTAGTGGGAGGTTTATAAGAGGATCTGTAGTGGGAGGTTTATAAGAGGATCTGTAGAGGGAGGTTTATAAGAGGATCTGTACTGGGAGGTTTATAAGAGGATCTGTAGTGGGAGGTTTATAAGAGGATCTGTAGTGGGAGGTTTATAAGGGTCTGTAGAGGGAGGTTTATAAGAGGATCTGTAGAGGGAGGTTTATAAGAGGATCTGTAGAGGGAGGTTCATAAGAGGATCTGTAGAGGGAGGTTCATAAGAGGATCTGTAGAGGGAGGTTTATAAGAGGATCTGTAGAAGGAGGTTTTTACTGCACTGGTCTATGACACCTTGCAGGTGAACCAGGTACACAAAGGTATGACAGCGCTGATTGTGGCATGCCACGAGGGTCACAAGGACATGTGCTCTTGCCTTCTTGCTCAAGGCGCCAACATCAACCAGAAGGGGGAGAAAGGCAACACGCCTCTCGGTGCTGCTCTGGAAGGGTGAGTTTGATGAACATTTATGTGACTGGGTGAAGCTTTACATGCAAAATAGACTGAGACAACAGACACGCTGTTTGGACAGATGAAACAGGAGAGGCTGAGATGCTATGTTGTTGGACTAGATGTGCAGATCTGTAATGGAGGGAAAGGAAAGGCAAGACAAAGTAAAAGCACATCAGATCAGACTGTAGGAGACAGAAGGCAAGGTCAGGCCATAGACTGTAGGAGACAGAAGGCAAGGTCAGGCCATAGACTGTAGGAGACAGAAGGCAAGGTCAGGCCATAGACTGTAGGAGACAGAAGGCAAGGTCAGGCCATAGACTGTAGGAGACAGAAGGCAAGGTCAGGCCATAGACTGTAGGAGACAGAAGGCAAGGTCAGGCCATAGACTGTAGGAGACAGAAGGCAAGGTCAGGCCATAGACTGTAGGAGACAGAAGGCAAGGTCAGGCCATAGACAAGACAGAGCACATCAAAAACAAAGCAGTACGTGACAAGACTGGAGCAGGCCGGATCAGCATTAGTGCAGCACTTGACATGGGCAAACTAGGCCACATTAAAGACAAAATGACATGTGACAAGACCCAAAACAGACCTATATCTAAAAGAGCACAATACCCAGAACACACTGCATCAAAGACCAGTAACACATGGCAGGACCAGAACAGACTTTATCACAGACAACACCTGACATGGCCACAAGACACTTTATCACAGACAACACCTGACACAGCCACAAGACACCTTATCACAGACAACACCAGACATGGCCACAAGACTCCTTATCACAGACAACACCTGACACGGCCACAAGACACCTTATCACAGACAACACCTGACATGGCCACAAGACACCTTTTCACAGACAACACCTGACATGGCCACAAGACACCTTATCACAGACAACACCTGACACAGCCACAAGACACCTTATCACAGACAACACCAGACATGGCCACAAGACTCCTTATCACAGACAACACCTGACATGGCCACAAACACCTTATCACAGACAACACCTGACATGGCCTGAAAACACCTTATCACAGACTATGATCAGACCACAACAAACTAAACAAAGCTAGATCAGCCACAAGATTACAACAACAGATGGCAAGACGTGACACTGCTGAAGGCAAGACAGGATACCATTGTTTACAGGTTGTGGGATAATACTCTCTTCCCCAGACCTTCAGTCTGTGACTATTACACAGGCAGTGATCTGCTAATAGACTGTGGAATTTTCCAGTTCCTTCCAAAGACAGCTACAGCGTTATTTTCATTATATTTGGAGCTGACTGGACAAATTGAGACAAATGTTTACAATGTAATTTTCTTCATTGATCTGCAGTTTCACATATGAATTGTCATGGCTTTGCTACCGTCTTTGAAAGTTGAAATCTGACACAGATTTTCAATTCAGCTAATCCGAATTTGTCAGTGTTGATCTCCAAAGTTTGCTGCAAAAATAAAATGTATTTTCTATGTGAAATTCACGATAAGTCGGCCATTTCTAAGAAGCTGGTACCGACACTGCTGCTGTCATTGCTTAACAAGACAATGATGACTGCTTTGTAAAAACCACTTTGTTTTCTTCTGTAGAACCTGTGCAAGTTAATTTTCTTTAGACACTTCAAATATCGCTGGATCCTTTCCTACTCCAGTGATATAGATGGCTAAAGTGTTACAGATATTTGGTTTTCCTGGATGTGAGACATAAAAAACTCTTATGAAAACTGCGTTCAGAGGTGGTCCATCTGATGTGATTTTTGACTTCATGAAAGTGATAAACATTTTTCATCTGATGACGATTTTAGGGAAGAAGTATTTTTAGCAGTTTTTACGTGTTTGAAAATATGTGTTTTTTAAAAAGTTGCTGTTATTTGAAACATCCACGTAAGAATTGTTTTTGACAAGATAACTGCCCTGATATGGACGCTTTTGGTTGGCTGGGATATAAACGACATGAATTGCATTGGATAGCTCATGTTCAATTTGCTGTTTTTAATGAATTAAAAAAAAGAAAAAAGAGGCAGATGTGGCTCACACACTGGTTCAGTCAGTAGCACAGAACTATAGGTACATGCACACAATTATATGACCAGCACACACACACACACACACACACACGCACGCACGCACGCACGCACGCACGCACGCACACGAAGGCCCAGTTACACTAGGTACAGCAAAGTATGAAGAGTGTGCCAAGAAGAAAAGACAGTAACTGCAAGTAGATCAGTAACAGATCCAGGATCAGATTTGGTTGCAT
>JADBJO010003012.1:0-32500 GCA_016801955.1 Conus betulinus | reverse complement strand
TCAATGTCAAGTCGTCAAGAAGCAACAACCCACCAAAGGAGACTCTGCACTGCTGCCGAGTCACTTCGGTGGTGTTTCAGTGGCGCATGTTCTGATCTAACATATGTAAGACACCCCCTACTAAGCCCCCTGCTGACGACAATAATTGTTTTGTCGCGGAGCCGGCATGAGTGAACTGTCCCTCCAGAGGGCGCCACCACGTCCGTCTAACAACAGCCCCTATGGACTCATGGATACCGGTGACCCTGACGGAACCAAACCAAGGCCACAGATGTGGAGGAGGACATTGAAACTGAGGTCACCATGAGAGCAGGGCATGAAGGGCCACAGAATTTGAGGCATTTTCTTTTTATGCTGATCGATGAGAAATGAGGATGATTTGATGATGCTACTGATTTCCATTTTGGTCTAAGACTACATGACAGGGCTGTACTCTACTTTTCCTTTCATAATATATATCCCAGCGTCAACCAGGCCCGAGAGATACAGGCACCTGCAGTGTTGGTCAGGAAATTTGAGCAACACTCTCAGAAACGCATCCATTAAGTGGATGAAAGTTGACTGTGTGGTCCCAGTCTTCCCAACTGAGTCCACAGCAAACTCAACTCTGGGTAGGAGTCGGTCGGGGCAGAAAAATCCACATGACTCTGATGGGATCCGAACCCACGACCTCCCAGCCAGGAGTCTGTGACACTAACCACTTCACCCACGGCAGCTGGTGCATGTTTAGGAGTTGGGAGGGGAAGTAAAGTGGGGGGGGGGGGGGGGGTTTTGGGAGGTGTGTGTGTGTGTGTGTGTGTGTGTGTGTGTGTGTTAGCATGCATTTGCATGCCAGAGTACAGGGATGGTTGATGAGGAAGGTGAGTTAAGTATATTTTATGTGATTGTCCAAGTGTAACTCTGTGTGTGTGTGTGTGTGTGGGGGGTATGTGTGCGTGTGTGTGTGTGTGTGTGTGTGTGTGTGTGTGTGTGTGTGTGTGTGTGTGTGTGTGTGTTACAGGGCAGGGCAGTGCAGAGGTTGACCTCCAGGGCCACAAAAAGCTGACCCCCCCTTCACATGGCGTGCATCAAGGGACACGTACGCTCTGCAGAAGCTCTGATAGATATGGGTGTGTAACGAATGCCATGATGAGGAGGAGGAGGAGGAGGAGGAGGATGGTGGTGATGACGATGATGGTAATGATAAAGATGATGATGGTGATGATGATGATAGTGATGATGAAGATGATGATGATGGTGGTGGTGGTGATGATGATGATGATAATGATGACAGCAATGATGATGATTATGATGACAGCGATGATGATGATGATGATGGTGATGATGATGCCAATGATGATGATGATGATGATGATGATGATGATTGCTCTGCTTTGTCTGTCTTTGTTGCTGAGGCAGCATTGTTTTCATGGCAGAGGATCTCCATCAACATGTGTTCCCTGTGGCTCACAGGACAGCTGGCCGGCCACAGGCATGTCCTGTCTCTGTTCCCTGTGACTCACAGGACAGCAGGCCGGCCACAGGCGTGACCTCTCTCTCTTCCCTGTGACTCACAGGACAGCTGGCCGGCCACAGGCATGTCCTGTCTCTGTTCCCTGTGGCTCACAGGACAGCTGGCCGGCCACAGGCGTGACCTCTCTCTCTTCCCTGTGACTCACAGGAGAACAGGCCGGCCACAAGCTGTCCTCTGTCTGTTCCCTGTGGCTCACAGGACAGCAGGCCGGCGACTCACAGGACAGCAGGCCGGCCACAGGCGTGACCTCTCTCTCTTCCCTGTGACTCACAGGAGAACAGGCCGGCCACAGGCGTGTCCTCTGTCTGTTCCTGTGACTCACAGGACAGCAGGCCGGCCACAGGCGTGTCCTCTGTCTGTTCCCTGTGACTCTCACAGGAGAACAGGCCAGCCACAGGCGTGTCCTCTGTCTGTTCCCTGTGACTCACAGGAGAACAGGCCAGCCACAGGCGTGACCTCTCTCTCTTCCCTGTGACTCACAGGAGAACAGGTCGGCCACAGGCTGTCCTCCGTCTGTTCCCTGTGACTCTGTCTGTTCCCTGTGACTCTTGTCTGTTCCCTGTGACTCACAGGACAGCAGGCCGGCCACAGGCTGTTTCTATCTCTGTTACCGTCCTCCCAGCTCTTTCCTCTACCACGACTTGGTTTCCCTGGCATTGAAGTTTTCTTGGTTTTGTCATCAGTCAACTGGTAATGAGAAATGATGCCGGTCGAAGATGATGATACTGATGATGAAAGTAATCGCCTCCGCAGAGGCAGTATGATCAAGGTGATGAGATTTCAGCATAACCATCAGCTGATGGCGATGATCATGGCAGCTGAACCTTGGCACGCTTTCTTTTTCACGTGATGTGTGTGACAGATGTTAACGGTAATGGTGACATTTATCATCAGACTGGTAAGGAAGATGATGATGATGATTGAAATGATTGATGTAGATGATGATGATGATGATGATGATTGATAAAGAGAATGAGAAGGATGAGGATGATTGAAAAGGAGGATGAGGATGATTGAAAGAATTAAGGAGGAAGACAGTGACTGAAATGATTGATGATCAGGAGAGAATGAGGATAATTGAAATGATGATGATGCTATTAAATATGAAAAGTGGTACAGCCACAGCTCATGTGATGAAACATTGTTGATCAGATTCCACTCAAGGTAATGTACAACAATCTTTGTCCCGTTTTTTTTTTTTTTTTTTTTTTTCATGAATTGAACGGATGTGATCCCGCAATCACTGGAAATGTTCGTTCTGCTGAAAGTCTGCACTACAGTGCTGAGATTTCCAGCCAGAACATGTATGCACATGTGTGTGTGTGTGTGTGTGCATGCGTGCATGTGTGTGTGTATGTGTGTGTGTGTGTGTGTGTGTGTGTGTGTGTGTGTGTGTGCGCGCGCGCGCAAAGTATGTGTGTGTTGTATGCACACGTGTGTTTTGTGTGTGTGTGTGTGTGTGTGCATGCACATGTGTGTATGTATGCACACGGTGTGTGTGTGTGTGTGTGTATGTGTATGCATGTGCTTGTGTGTGTGTGTGTGTGTGTGTGTGTGTGTGTGTGTGTGTGTTCACTCGACAGGTGCATCGGTCAACAAGCAGGACTCTGACGGGGACAGCCCTCTCCATGTGACCGTGGGCACCAAAGTGGACAGCCCAGAGGTAACTTACTACCTTGCTTGCTCGGCTAGGTATTGCTTGGAAGCATTTTAAGAGGTTACTGATGTCTACGTATATGAACTGTCATTTTGAGCATGAAGATGAGCATACATGTATGTATGTATACACAACACCAGCACGTGGAGAGTGCCTCTTCTTCTCAGGATCCTGCATTTCTACAAAGGAGGGCACAGTGGGCTGCAAGGTCCATACATACATACAGAGGAGGGCACAGTGGCCTGCAAGGTCCATACATACATTCATACAGAGGAGGGCACAGTGGACATACAAAGGAGGGCACAGTGGCCTGCAAGGTCCATACATACATACAAAGGAGGGCACAGTGGGCTGCAAGGTCCATACATACATACAAAGGAGGGTACAGTGGCCTGCAAGGTCCATACATACATACAAAGGAGGGCACAGTGGCCTGCAGGTCCCATACATACAAAGGAGGGCACAGTGGGCTGCAAGGTCCATACATACATACAAAGGAGGCACAGTGGGCTGCAAGGTCCATACATACAAAAGGAGGGCACAGTGGGCTGCAAGGTCCATACATACATACAAAGGAGGGCACAGTGGCTGCTGCAAGGTCCATACATACATACAAAGGAGGGCACAGTGGGCTGCAAGGTCCATACATACAAAAGGAGGGCACAGTGGCTGCAAGGTCCATACATACATACAAAGGAGGGCACAGTGGCCTGCAAGGTCCATACATACATACAAGGAGGGCACAGTGGCACAGTGGGCTGCAAGGTCCATACATACATACAAAGGAGGGCACAGTGGGCTGCAAGGTCCATACATACATACAGAGGAGGGCACAGTGGGCTGCAAGGTCCATACATACATACATACAAAGGAGGGCACAGTGGGCTGCAAGGTCCATACATACAGAGGAGGGCACAGTGGGCTGCAAGGTCCATACATACATATACAGAGGAGGGCACAGTGGGCTGCAAGGTCCATACATACATACAAGGAGGGCACAGTGGGCTGCAAGGTCCATACATACATACAACATACATAGGAGGGCACAGTGGGCTGCACCATCCATACATACATACAAAGGAGGGCACAGTGGGCTGCAAGGTCCATACATACATACAAAGGAGGGCACAGTGGCCTGCAAGGTCCATACATACATACAAAGGAGGGCACAGTGGGCTGCAAGGTCCATACATACATACAAAGGAGGGCACAGTGGGCTGCAAGTCCATACATACATACATACAAAGGAGGGCACAGTGGGCTGCAAGGTCCATACATACATACATACAAAGAGGGCACAGTGGGTGCTGCAAGGTCCATACATACATACAAAGGAGGGCACAGTGGGCCTGCAAGGTCCATACATACATACAGAGGAGGGCACAGTGGGCTGCAAGGTCCATACATACATACAAAGGAGGGCACAGTGGGCTGCAAGGTCCATACATACATACAAAGGAGGGCACAGTGGGCTGCAAGGTCCATACATACATACATACAAAGGAGGGCACAGTGGGCTGCAAGGTCCATACATACACACAAAAGGGGCACAGTGGGCTGCGAGGTCCATACATACATACAAAGGAGGGCACAGTGGCTGCAAGGTCCATACATACATAAAAGGAGGGCACAGTGGGCTGCAAGGTCCATACATACATACAAAGGAGGGCACAGTGGGCTGGCAAGGTCCATACATACATACAAAGGAGGGCACAGTGGCCTGCAAGGTCCATACATACATACAAAGGAGGGCACACTGTCACTCTTGCACACATACATTCATTACAGCATTTACTCCATACGCACATGCAATCCCTCCAATCAACCAAGGTGCACTACAGAATGTTTTTTCTTCTCCCCCTCTCCTTCAGGGGGCACACAGTTACTAAATGAATCGAACAATACAATAAACAAACATTCTATACATGTCTCTCTCTCTCTCTCTTCACACTGAGAGATAAATCAAGTTACGAATTGATATCAATAAATTTTTACAAGATTCCTCCTTCTCCCAGAATATAAAGTCATGGCCTTTTACATAACATACCCAAGATCCAGTGGGCTGCAAGGACCAGGAGAATAAATAATTCATGCCTTCATGATTCCCTACCTGCATCAGAGATAACACTCACCCCACAGTACTGTCATGGTTGCCCTGTCCACATCAGAAAACGTTCTGTCCCCTTGAACTCTCCTGTCACTGGGGAACTAATGTGATCCAACTCCTCTACCTGGGGTCTTCAATTGCTGGGGCTGAAAGGTATTGGTGTGTTCCCCACACCATGGCCATCACTAAACACCTGTCTCAGCACTTAAGAACAGATGCCGTCGCAGCATCAGAGGAGGAATAGCTGACGGGGGGAGGGGGCTGAAGGGCTGAAACACGAATAAGGTTCATGTAAGTAACCTGCTTCCCAATTCAACACAGGAGGGCTTTCTTTCTCTTTCAAGGTTTCCCCTGCACCTTTCCCCAACTATCTATGGCTCACCTGGTAATGACTGGTCAGCGGTGAGGACCCCTTGACCAACGTCCTGACAGGTTCGAGTCTTTAGGCCAGAACAACTCTTTCCTTCCTCCTCCTAGTGAGTACATACTCAGGTTCAAAACACATGGCTGCAAGCATCTTACCAGCCCTTATTAAAACTATCTCTCAGTGGTCGCTTTCACCCAGGAGACCACCCTGCTATCTGACTGAACATCCTCACAATTATTGGGGACGCCCCACTGCAAGTCAAGCCACATGAATATTCTTCCCTTTTAGTTGGGCATGGGGAAATGGTCCATTCATATCACTAGACTACATGTGATGGAGCGTCACATGCATTGATGTGAGGCTACTCCACATGACAACAAAGGAGGGCACAGTGGGCTACAAGGTCCATACATACATACAAAGGAGGGCACAGTGGGCTGCAAGGTCCATACATACATACAAAGGAGGGCACAGTGGGCTGCAAAGGTCCATACATACATACAAAGGAGGGCACAGTGGGCTGCAAGGTCCATACATACATACAAAGGAGGGCACAGTGGGCTGCAAGGTCCATACATACATACAAAGGAGGGCACAGTGGGCTGCAAGGTCCATACATACATACAAAGGAGGGCACAGTGGGCTGCAAGGTCCATACATACATACAAAGGAGGGCACAGTGGGCTGCAAGGTCCATACATACATACAAAGGAGGGCACAGTGGGCTGCAAGGTCCATACATACATACAAAGGGTGGGCACAGTGGGCTGCAAGGTCCATACATACATACAAAGGAGGGCACAGTGGGCTGCAAGGTCCATACATACATACAAAGGAGGGCACAGTGGGCTGCAAGGTCCATACATACAAAGGAGGGCACAGTGGGCGCAAGGTCCTTACATACAAAGGGGGGAACAGTGGGCTGCAAGGTCCTTACATACATACAAAGGGGTGAACAGTGGGCTGCAAGGTCCATACATACAACAAAGGAGGGCACAGTGGGCTGCAAGGTCCATACATACATCCAAAGGAGGGCACAGTGGGCTGCAAGGTCCATACATACATACAAAAGGGGGGCACAGTGGGCTGCAAGGTCCACATACATACAAAGGAGGGCACAGTGGGCTGCAAGGTCCATACATACATCCAAAGGAGGGCACAGTGGGGCTACAAGGTCCAAACACACCAAAGAGGGCAAGAAGCCAAGAAGCTGCATGCAGAAGGCCTCTTCTGCAATACTGTGCCCATAGCTACAACATTTTCGTGGTGTCCCAAGCTTACTAAGGTTGCTATATTGTCAGTAGTATGACCAAGTTGTGAAGGGAGGGGGGGGGGGAGGGTGGAAGGGGAGGATATATAACTGGGTGGGCAGGATCAACTCACCAGCGTTGATTGCCTTTAAGCCTAGGAGAAGTCCTGAAGATGATTCTGAACCCAGATGCATAGCACTTGGTAACCTTTCTGGCAGTCAGTTAAGGGGAAGGACACAACTGTATTTAGACATCTTGGATAGATGAGTACATTTCAACAAATTTCATAGCGTTGTTCATCGAGGGAGTATCTGGGGAAGTATGGACAGGAACCAGTAATATAGTTTGGATACGATTCTTGTTGCTATGGATACGATTCTTGTTGCTATGTTTTTTGTGATTTGCAGACGATGCGCGGACAGCTGGAGCTGAAGAATCGAATACGGATAGCATGTATCCTGTTGAGCAAGGGAGCCTACCCTGATTTGAGGAACAACAAAGGGGCTCAACCTCTGGAGTGCTGTCCGTATCCAGCTTTCTGCTCTGCTGTGCAACAGTTTATGAAAGAAAAGTTAGTGTGTATGTGTGTGTGTGCGCGCACGCGCGCATGTGCATGTGTGTATGCATGTGCATGTGTGTGTGTGTGTGTGTGTTGTTGTGTGTGTGTGTGTGTGTGTGTGTGTGTGTGAATGAACAGATCAGGTTTTGATAGCTTGTCAGGTTGCTTTTTTCAATATCAGTTGCAAGATTGATGATCACTAAAATGTGTTTGTATTGCTTGTATGTTACGTGGCATACTCTTATTTGCTTTTCTGTTTTTCAAGAATTAATTTTGATTGACTTTTCACTGGAATTCTGTTTAATTCATCACATTAAGTTTGCATCGGTAACGTCTATCAATTTTTCATCAGTTTGTAACATGTGGTCAAAGGACATGACCTTGGAGGATGTAATTCATCAATATTTTGAGACCGCAATACTTTCATTTCACTTCATTCTTGTATAAAAATTTCTAGAGAAAGTATTCAATTCTTTTTTTTTTTTTTTTTTTTTTTTTAATGTTTTATTTCTCCTCTCTCACCCCTCCACTCTACAGTTCCTTCACTTTTTTTCCCCACACACACTCATCCTTCGACATGGATTTTACAAACAGTTTGACATGAGCATGTCCAGTACATGTACCAATATATAAATGTGTAATTATGAATAATGAATGATTATGAATAATAAATAGCATTCAATTCTTACTTGTAATTCCATATGAACCAGAAGAAAAATGTGTATTCCATGAACAAAAATTGTTAACAGCCATAGTAAATGTTCATTTCCAGTATCATCATCACTGCATTTCGTCAGCAGAACGTCCCATCATGAAGCGAAGCATGGTTTGCAGTGCCGTTTGTACATTTGCATCACACTTGAAAAACTGTGAAGTGGATATCAATCCAGCGATCACAGACCAATTTGTTCATCTAACCCATAATCCCAGTATCCACCAAAGCAGAAAAGAAAAAATAAGGCATGTTTTCTACACCAGTCCACGAAGGCTTGTAAGACCAAATTGCTGAATCAAAATTTATTGGTGGCTATTAACTGGCGGTGCATTCTCATCAGATTTTCTTCACCTTTTGCTTCCCTGACCATTTTACCAAAGAACAGCACCCCTAGCCTGAAGATTGTGGGACCTAAATGCTACTGTTCTGTTGCCCCAAAAAACATCATTATCTCAAAAACTATGTGATGAAACTTCCTTGCTTACTGATTAAAGAATGTGTTGTGTTACATTGATCGATGAATGTGTTGTGTTACACTGAACCAAGATTGTGTTGTGTTTGTGTTACACTCAACAGGCAAGGATTAATCCCATCTACTGGGGGGTTGGAATAGCTCAGTTGGTAGAGCGCCCTGACTCGTGATCCTGGGGTTGTGGGTTCAAATTTCGGTACAGGGGGATTTTTTCCCTCAGAGTTAACATTGGTTCTGATTCCATTCTCCATACAGTCCTTCGAATGAGACTATAAACGGAGGTTCCATGTGTGAACGCATGTACAACATCTTGCACACACGTAAAATCCCATCACCAACTTTTCGAAAGAGAAGGCCAGTTTGGCCGTTGGTGGGATGACACATTACACATAGCATGCACCTTCCCCAAAGATGGAGTATGGCTGCCTTAATAGTGGGATAAAAAACGGCCATACACACAAAACTCCACTGCCTGTCTATACAGGCAGTGTCTGCAGGAGTATCAGCCTGCATACGCGGAAAGAAAGAAAGGAATCACATCTACTCAACAAAGAAGTGGAGTTTTGTGTATATCATTTGTTTTTTATCCCGCCATTAAGGCAGCCATACTACAACTTCAGGGAAATTGATTTTGTTTGATAGTTGCGGAAAAACAGAAGCTGATTTTTCAACAGTGTGTGGAGAATAAAAAAAGTTGATGGGCCTGCTACAGGCACTGAGGGAAACATTTCTCAGCTTCATGGTTGCAGGATTGAATGGTTAAATGCATTTCTATTTGTTAAAAAAAAAAAAAAAATTTTTTAAAGCATGGTGCTTTTGTTGGGAAGAGTTGGTGTTTGGAAAGAATATCATCTGGACATTTCTAGGTTCAGGTCGGACCAACTTTAGAAAAATGAAAACATTCATAGTTTGGGAAAAATATAGTCCCACATGGGAGGCGATTTCCCTTTTTTTGGTTGAGGTGTTTAGTAGTTGCTTCTCTTCTCATAAGCCAGTTCAATGTCTCCGTTGCTCTGACATTTTACTCCTGTCTTGCATTTCAATATGTACTTCTGTTCCAGTCCTGCTGTCATTAAGAGAGCTGGCAGCTCGGCACCTCGAAGTGCTAGTGGTACACGACAAAGGGCGGCACCTTCAGGATTGTCCACCTTGCTGCAGGGAATGGCACTGCCCTGTGCAGCAGCTGGTTGCAGCCGATTCTCCGACATCACCTTGCTGCCTTGCGGACACAAGACCCTGTGTCGCAACTGTTGTCTGAAGACCAGCGAATGCCCACTGTGCGAGAGAGGACAATTGAGAGGAGGATCCATAGGCGAGGAGGTATTGAGTTAGACACACATGGGGAAACAACATTGATGAGAGGTGTTGGGAGGGAGGGAGGGTGGACAAGGAAAGACGGAACTGGAAGGAAATTAACTCTCTTGACAAGCGTGCGCTTGCTAGCGCCCAACCGGAAATCACACAGCCAAAAGGCTGAGCGCCTGCCAGCGCCCAGTAAAACATGTGGCAACAATGGGCGCCACCATGTTTCTCGTAGAAAAGGAAGTCTTGCAAGAACATGACTTTTGTTTTTTCCTGTAGCGATTCACTTCTGTTTGCAAAAAAGCACGAGTCAATACGTGCTATAGTTCTTGAGTTATGAATTTTTAAAGTTTTTATGGCCGAAATGCTGTTTTTTCACCATGGCTAACCTTGATTTCTGCCGTTCTACAATGAGATTTAGTGATGAAGATGAGCTGATTTGCAGGATTTACGGCATAAGACTTAGTGAAAGTGCAGGGTAATGAAGCTTAGGGTGACCTAGATTTCGACTGGGATGACGTTATAGGTATGATGAACAACAATTCATAAGACAGTTCTGAAGAAGAAGAAGATTTCCCCCCCCCCCCCCCCCCCCCCCCCCCCCCCCCCCCCCCCGAGTAAATGGCTCATGTGACTTTCTTCAGACTTATGATATAGCAACATATATATTCGTATGAATTTTCAGAATTATTTTCATTTCATTATTTCCTTTCTTCTCTTTTATATTGATTTTTAAATTGGGTAACCATGTTCAAATTACGGAGTTACTTCTCTTGCCGTAGGTTTTTGGCATAACTAAGCTCAGGCAAGTGCATACTGAAGAGGGTTAAGAGGGGGAGGAGTGAGAGGAGACAAAGGGTAGGCAGAGGAAGAAGGAAAATATACCCAATGGTTATCATTTAGACACAAGTAAACTTGGTATGTGCAAGTGTGTGCGTGCAAAGGGTGTGTAGGTTTGGCGACTTGCGTGTTTGGTTGTTTATCTAGGTTATCATTTAGATACAAGTAAACTTGGTATGTGCAAGTGTGTGCATGCGAATAAGTGTGTGTAGGTTTGGTGACTTGCATGTTTGGTTGTTAATCTTTGATATCAGTGGATCCTTTCATTCCTATATCCATCAGTTTTGTTTCTCTCGATATCAGTGGATCCTTTCATTCCTATATCCATCAGTTTTGTTTCTCTCTCTTTCTCAGACGGTGAAACGGACCTGGCCGAAGCTTGCAAGCAGATGTGAAAAGGACGTGGGTTGTGGACAACGTTACTTGGGGTGGTACATCTTTCATACCAAGGCCATTATACCGTTAACCAGCATTTCAAGGACTTTACACATCTTCTGGGACACCTAAGAACGGGTGGAAGAGGGGAAGGCCATTTTTTGTAAAATAATAAGAAAAAAAATTGATAGGAAATGTTTTAATTTGATTGGGACATGCAAGTTCCAATATAAAAAGTTGTGATACTGTAGATTAACATGAAATGGTATTTTTGTTGCATTTACCAGCAGTTTTTATCAAGTTTGAAATATTGAATCAGCATGTCATTTCTGTACATTGTATCTTAAGCTTTTCACTTTAACCTGATGTAGTTACCGAATATTTGAAAGTGAACTTTTATTCCGTTTTTTAAATTTTTTTTTTTGTAAAACTGGTGATGAGGCTGCAAGATGCATGCAGCAGTTTGCTTGGATGTGGTCTTTTAACGGAGGGCTTTGTCATGCTGGAATATGGGTTGGTTCACCTATAGAGGCTTCCATGGAGGCTCTGCTGTGTGGGATCTGGTGGTCACAACATGACACTGCCAGGGAGCAGCAATGCGCCTTGAAATCTCATGGAATGCCCTGTGCATGCACACACCCAATGTGAATACAGTGCAGGCTTCCAAGAGTGGTGCAGGACTGCTCCTGGATGACTGGTTTGGCAGTTGAGGACAGAACTCCAGATCCCACAGGCACCTTTGGATGTAATGTTTACTGGCATTATTTGTGTTGATGATGCACCAAGAGAGAGACTGGTCTGTTGATAATGCTGCAGTTGTTACAATGCTCATTGAAACTGGAACAGCTTGTTCTTCCTTCTGCTTTTCTTATTTTCTAATTTTTGTTTTGTGGTACAGGTGGTAAAATTTGGCTGTGACATTGGCAAAACAGTTAAGTTAAACTGAAATGAATTAATGCTTTGTTTGTCTGTGTAGTCACCAAAGTCTGCAAAATGATCTTGATGCCAAATCATGTCTCTGTTGCAAACTTAAGAGAATAATAGTTTAAATGCATACTCGTTTATTTTCTACATGCTTTTTTTCTGAGAATGGTAATCAACATAATTCTGGTGTGAGAGAATATCAGTTAAAACTTGGATGCGTTTAGCTTTAAACTAATCAGAATTCCAGAAAGGTAGAGGTGAAAAATCAATGATTTGCATGTTACTGTTAAGAGGTTTGGTTTGCAGTGCAGTATTCATACGTTAGTAACAATAGCACCATTTGCTTATAATTTCCTTTTTCATCAGAGTTTATCACCCATATACAGAAAAAAGCAGAGTTGATTTTTTTTTTCCATATTTTTTTTTTTTATCCAAATGTGTTTTAATTGTACATTCCGCAAGGTCATAATGCTTCTGTGTTCAGCGCAAAATTCCATGATGTGAAAAGAAAACCATTTGCTTGTGTTGCTGGTGAAAATTTAGACTAGAATGGATTTATACCGTTTGCATGTATTTTGTAAAAAAAAAGTATTCTGACTATTGTTTCCATTGATACAGTTCACCATGATTTTATTTTTCATTGTTTGTGTAAAATAAAGTTTGATTTTTAAAATGTTTTTAATGGTATGTATACATGATGACATCTTTATACCAAAAAACCCAATAAATCCTAATTAATGACCTGGTTAGCCGTTTGTAAAAACAAGTGTATAAGATTACAGTTGAGAACTAATGGTGTGGCCTCTATTTAGAGTCTTAATCAACAGCAACAACAACAACATTGTTAGAGAGGGTAGATAACTGGCTATCTCTGTTGAATAGTTTGCAGGCACAGTTTTCCAAGTTTGAGTCTCTTAAACTCGCAACAAAAAGCACTGACATTGTTTCACTGCCTTTCTTTTTAAACACAATTTTTTTTTCCAAAGCTATTTGAACTTTTTTTTTGTCTTCTGGTGGTGTCATCATAGTGTTAAATATATATCCTAAATCCAGTTCTCTTGGATTGTTAACAGCATCTACCGAATCACCTGAGGGGAGCACAATTATAAAACATGAATGTAATCAACAAGAATTTATGTTGGTCCCTTGCAGTATTTAGCTTTGGTGTAAATCAAAATCATGTTTCAAGTCATTATGCTAATCAGTACACCCTGAAGACCTCAGACACAATCTTGCAAGCATTTATCCAGTATCAGTTACATCCTCCCCGTCTATGATTTCCATTGAAACAATCGGCACTCTGCAAGTTAGGCAAATACTAGTTTGTATCTGAAATAGCTTGAAAGTCAGCTTCAAGGTCAACAGAAAAGGGGAGAAAAAATAAATCTGACTTGGATGAACATTATGTAGCATTCACATGATAAAAAACAGAAAATAGAAAATATAGCCTTTTCTTTTCTTTTTTTTTTTTCTTAGTAAATGTACCTGATTTCATACATCAGACAAACAGAGATCCAGCCTCTTGTGGTGTGGTAACTTGTAAATAAAAAAAAAAGCTGAATGTGATAAAAAGCCTAGGCAGGGCTTAATGGCTTAGTAGATTAAAAAAAAAAAATGCTGATGGAGCAAAAACATTTCCTGATGCATGCTTCCATGTGGGTTGAAGCTGGAATAAAGGCTGTAAAGAAACTATCAACAGCACTTTCATGAGTGATGTATTGTGATGGCTGCTGGAAATGGAAAAGTTACTTTCTAACCTTTTATTGCCAGATGCTCAGTATCATGTACAGAATCATCTCAAGATAGTCTAAACAGATATTCTATTGCTTAACCTTTTCGCATAATGCCATGCAATAGGGACAGCAACTCAGTTGACTGTTCATGATGAGCTGTTCCGTGGTGACAGCAACGCTGTTGTACTCCTTAGACATTCCGTGCCTCCATTACGGCACAATTATAAAAAAAATCCCCTATTCTCTCGTCTACAGTCTAAGGGATGCAGCTGCCCTAAATATTTTGAACAGAGTTCTAGCCACAGGAAGGGTAAGTTTACATGTACTAGTGATGACCTTTGTGACCCCAGAGTAGTCCAAAAAAAGAGACCTGTCTTGCACTGGGAATGTCTGCAAAAGGCACGTGTGGAATTTCCTGCCCCGCCAACATATCGGGCAGAAGAAGAAAGACATGGGGTGTTAGAACTGGTTCAGCAAAGTGGTTCAGAGGATGAGGGGGGTAAAGGTGTAAAAGTTTATCAAAAAGAATTTGAGCTTGATTTATTTGCTTTTTGTATTTAATAGTTTTAAACGTCATATTGTGCAATGATTTATTTTCCCTTTTACAAAAAAAAATACACTATATTTCACACATTGAATACCTCAGGCTTTCTCTATATCTATTCAAAGTAGGAGCGAAATTTTACATCCCTTTCTTCCTCATTTGCAGATGTCATACTAACTAAATGTAAACTAGGTTGTGTTCTCCTGCGTTTTACTTATGTTGTTTCTGTAACTGTAGCACCCAAA
The DNA here is from genome assembly GCA_016801955.1 of Conus betulinus. Classification (NCBI taxonomy): domain Eukaryota; kingdom Metazoa; phylum Mollusca; class Gastropoda; order Neogastropoda; family Conidae; genus Conus; species Conus betulinus. The sequence continues at coordinate 17,897 of JADBJO010003012.1, read as the reverse complement.
ATGTATTCAAGTGTATGCTCATTGCAAAGTTCGCGTTTGACCCTTTCCGTCAATATATAACAATTACTTTAGGTTGATTATAGGGGACATAAAAAAAAAGTGTGAAAATTGTGCTTCTGCAACAGTTGTAAGCATGTGCGATGCACACATCTGCAGGGAAGTGACGTTGCTCTGCTGCGCCCATCGTGACAGTATGAACAGGTCAAACCATGCAATATGTCCACACACAGACCGACCACTGTGAGGCTGCCAGAGGGAAATACTACACTGCGGCCATGCCAGTGTGGAGCCGACACTGAGCGGACAAATGTGGAGCCGACACAGAGTGGACACATGTGGAGCTGACACTGAGTGGACACATGTGCAGATTACACTGAGTGGACACGTACGGAGCTGACACTGAGTGGACACATGTGCAGCTTACACTGAGTGGACACATGTGGAGCTGACACTGAGTGGACACGTGCAGCTTACACTGAGTGGACACGTACGGAGCTGACACTGAGTGGACACATGTGCAGCTTACACTGAGCAGACACGCACGGAGCGGACACTGAGCGGACACGTATGGAGTGGACACTGAGCGGACACACATGTGCAGCTGACACTGAGCGGACACGTATGGAGTGGACACTGAGCGGACACATGTGCAGCTGACACTGAGCAGACACGTATGGAGCGGACACTGAGCGGACACATGTGCAGCTGACACTGAGCGGACACGTATGGAGCGGACACTGAGCGGACACGTATGGAGCTGACACTGAGCGGACACATGTGCAGCTGACACTGAGCGGACACGTATGGAGCGGACACTGAGCGGACACATGTGCAGCTGACACTGAGCGGACACGTATGGAGCGGACACTGAGCGGGACACCTGTGCAGCTGACACTGAGCGGACACATGTGCAGCTGACACTGAGCGGACACGTATGGAGCGGACACTGAGCGGACATGTGTGCAGCTGACACTGAGCGGGACACGTATGGAGCGGACACTGAGCGGACACATGTGCAGCTGACACTGAGCGGACATGTATGGAGCGGACACTGAGCGGACACATGTGCAGCTGACACTGAGCGGACACGTATGGAGCGGACACTGAGCGGACACGTATGGAGCTGACACTGAGCGGACACATGTGCAGCTGACACTGAGCGGACACGTATGGAGCGGACACTGAGCGGACACATGTGCAGCTGACACTGAGCGGACACGTATGGAGCGGACACTGAGCGGACACCTGTGCAGCTGACACTGAGCGGACACATGTGCAGCTGACACTGAGCGGACACGTATGGAGCGGACACTGAGCGGACATGTGTGCAGCTGACACTGAGCGGGACACGTATGGAGCGGACACTGAGCGGACACATGTGCAGCTGACACTGAGCGGACATGTATGGAGCGGACACATGTGCAGCTGACACTGAGCGGACACGTATGGAGCGGACACTGAGCGGACACATGTGCAGCTGACATGAGCGGACACGTATGGAGCGGACACTGAGCGGACACATGTGCAGCTGACACTGAGCGGACACGTATGGAGCTGACACTGAGCGGACACGTATGGAGCGGACACTGAGCGGACGCCTGTGCAGCTGACACTGAGCGGACACATGTGCAGCTGACACTGAGCGGACACGTATGGAGCGGACACTGAGCGGACACATGTGCAGCTGACATGAGCGGACACGTATGGAGCGGACACTGAGCGGACACATGTGCAGCTGACACTGAGCGGACACATATGGAGCGGACACTGAGCGGACACATGTGCAGCTGACACTGAGCAGACACGTATGGAGCGGACACTGAGCGGACACATGTGCTGCTGACACTGAGCGGACACGTATGGAGCGGACACTGAGCGGACACCTGTGCAGCTGACACTGAGCGGACACGCGTGGAGCGGACACCTGTGCAGCTGACACTGAGCGGACACATGTGCAGCTGACACTGAGCGGACACGTGTGGAGCGGACACTGAGCGGACACATGTGCAGCTGACACTGAGCGGACACGTATGGAGCTGACACTGAGTGGACACGCATGGAGCTGACACTGAGCGGACACGCGTGGAGCTGACACTGAGCGGACACGTATGGGAGCCGACACTGAGCGGACACGTGTGGAGCGGACACTGAGCGGACACGTGTGGTGCGGACACATGTGGAGCTGACACTGAGCGGACACGTATGGAGCAGACACTGAGCGGACACATGTGGGGCTGACACTGAGCGGACACGTATGGAGCTGACACTGAGCGGACACATATGGAGCAGACACTGAGCGGACACATGTGGAGCTGACACTGAGCGGACACGTATGGAGCTGACACTGAGCGGACACGTGGAGCTGACACTGAGCGGACACGTATGGAGCTGACATTGAGCGGACACATGTGGAGCTGACACTGAGTGGACATGTATGGAGCTTACACTGAGTGGACACATGTGGAGCTTACACTGAGTGGACACGTATGGACCTTACACTGAGCGAACACATGTGAAGCTGACACCGAGTGAACACATGTGGAGATGACATGAGCAAACACATGCAGCACACCACTCATGTCGCCTGTTTCAACAACACTTGTTGGAGTGAAGATATGGGGCCGTACATACATGTTGTGGGTAACGGGGAAGTTACCAACTACCTCATAAGCTCAAAGGTCCGTTACTTACAGATCCATATGCTGAGAGTAACCTTTTACCTCGTGGTTTGCAGTGGGGTGGGTAACGTACAATGAGGAAAGGGAATGAGTTTGCCGTGGGTTAGATCAAAACAAAGCCATTGGACATGTTTGATGATCACGAACTTCACGCAAAGTTAAGATTTCGTCGTCACAACATCTCCCACCTGACAGACGCTCTCCGAGAAGACACTGAATTTGATTTGCACAGATTGAGACATGGAACTCGGCCCCCTGCTCTACAAGTGTGTCTGTAGCTCTCAAGTTCGTCTGCTACGATAGTTGGCTTAGCTTGTGGTGTGAGTGTGTGTGTGTGTAGGCTAAATCTGTCTTCGTGCCTGTGTGTGTGTCACTGTTACTTTGTGTCAGTGTGTGTATGTGTGTGTGCGTGTGAGTGTGACTTCATCATGTTTGTGGCCTTTTAATAATTTTATCAAACTTGTTTTCGTCAAGCTGCTTTTTCAGTCTTTGTGTGTGTGTCTGTGTCAGTGTGTTTGTGGGCATGCGCAGAAGGTTGGGGGGTTATTCAAGACATGTGCAGAAGCAGGGAATCCCTCTTTTTAACTGACCTTCACCCTTTACTTTCTGGACACTTCATAGGTAGAAACCGAGACAAAATCCAGATGATACAGGTACGGAAGTAGAATGCGCTGAACCCACAGGGTTTGTACCCAGGAGTTAATCTAGTTGAGGAAGTAAGTTTACCGACAACATGTAAGTACGGCCCCTGGTCTGGAGTGCAAAGGGCCACACCATTTCTTCCACATTCCACAACAAAAATCAGCTGATACAGCGGACTCTGAACCACTCACAACAGACATGGAAGTGTGAATGGAAGCAGATGACATGAATTCAGAGTTTGTACACATCCAAGGTCACAACATTCACACACTTTTCACAAATTTATAATGTCACTGCCCAACTCCCCCCCCATTTTTCTGTAACTTTCTCATTTAAAATACACCTAATTTTGAAGGAAAAAGTCCAGAATCTAAAAATGTTGTTAAACGTAGGGTTGGGGAGATCATTTGGGGAAAGGGTTGGTAAAATATTACAGAACAGTCAAAATGATGTTTGCCAGAGTCAGCAGTGAACTGTAAGTGTCGTTTCTCAGCCTTGCTGTATGAGTGGAAGGAAGCAGCAGTCAGAACGCTTCCATCTCAAGCCACGTTGCTTCACATCCTAGGCTACTGAATTTCAACTTGGCAGTTATGTTGTAAGTCACATTAAAAGGAACCCTTTCCCTGCCTTTGTTCCTGGAGCTCCAAAGTTCATCAGTGGCGAGAATTCTGCCTCAGCGACTGTATTCTATCCCACAATCAAGGTAGCCACACTCCACGTTCATCAATGGCCAGACTTTTGCCTCAGCCACTGTATTCTACCCCACAATCAAGGTAGCCACACTCCCTCTTTGGGGACAATGTCTAAATATGACACCAGTGAGGAAGTGTTGAATTTTTGAGTCACTCACCCACAGTAACTGAAAATTAGTCCTCTCTTTTTCAGCGAATATAATCAATCAAACCAACGACACAAACTGTCATCAGAAAACCTGTCTCAAACCTCCTCCTCCATTTCAACTGAGAGAAAAGTACATGTCTAACTTTGTGTCCAGGAAACGCTAAATTCAAGAAAGAAAGGTGTTCAGCTGTCTCAGGGAAAAGAAAAATCACTTTGGACATACACATGCCAGGGGCATTCTACCTGATCATGCTGTGCTGGACTTTGGACATACACATGCCAGGGGGCATTCTGCCTGATCATGCTGTGCTGGACTTTGGACATACACATGCCAGGGGCATTCTACCTGATCATGCTGTGCTGGATTCTGCTGTCAATGAGCTGCCAGCAGTGCCAGGTGCTAAGACTGAGGGCCTGTGCTGTTTCAGTGCTGAAGCACTGTAGGCTGAAATGGCTGGCAGGTGCCAACACTGAGGGCCTGTACTGTTTCAGTGCTGAAGCACTGTAGGCTGAAATGGCTGGCAGGTGCCAACACTGAGGGCCTGTACTGTTTCAGTGCTGAAGCACTGTAGGCTGAAGTAGCTGGCTGAGCTGAACGGTAAATGTTTGATGGCTGCAAAAGTCACTGGCATTAACCACTGCTAGAGAACATGATCAGCTACCAGAAAGTTATACCCCAAAAGCCCAGGATGATGTGTGCTGTGTGACAAATATCTCAAAGCACTTGCAATATCCACACAACAGATGTGCATAACAGACCCAAACACACTCAGACACACAAATTCTGAGGTGAATCTCAACACAAGATCATGATCACCTTCTGAAATAAATCTACACACATCATGATAAGTAAAACATTTATTTTCAGTCCAAGTTATGACACAACAAACGAGTCATGCAATGAACAGTGAGGATGGTTTTTCTACCCAAAGGATGAAGTTAAAAAACCACAAACAAACAAACAAAAAACATAATAAGAAATAACATAAGAACATCAATAAACAACACTCTCTCATTCTTCCAACCCATATATACAAGTTCAAAACTTATGCAACAACACCTATGGCAGTTTTATTGTTTGATTACATTTTTTCTTTAACCAGCCACATCAGTCTGTAGTGGCAGTTTCCAGTCAACTCTTCCCCTCATGTATGTATGAATGTCAATGAAAAAATCAATTTCTGAGTCACATTTACCTCCCCTGAATGTTTTCCCATCCAGTGAAATTCCAAACCATCCCCTTCCTTCCTTGGACGTTTTCCCATCCAGTGAAAATCCAAACCATCCCCTTCCTTCCCAGCCCTGACTGAACATTTCACTTCAAGATGTGAGAGAGACTGAAAAAAGCCCCCATGTTCCTCAAGTTTTAGTGCTCACTGCTGACGGTGTGAAGTGCTGATGGTTTTAAAGGGAGACTCAAAGCGATTGACTTCAGATTTCACCAAATCTGAGAGTAACATAAAAAAGCATAGGGCATTAAGGGATAATATCATGACTGGGGCTTGATTACGGCAGACAAGATGGAACACAAAGCTTCAACAGATGGTCCCATTTTGGCAGTTCTGTTCTGTGTCTTGTTTTTGTTCACCCCCCCCCCCCCACCCACAATTACATCACAACATGAAGAGAAAGATGAAACCCCAAATCCTAAAAAGCCACAAAAATTTATATAACGCTGTGTGAACGAAACTAAAACACAAAGCACCCTTAATTCAACCACACACACACAAAAAAAAATTCAGTTCTCTCTCATCCAACCTACTTTTTAACAGCCCTATCCATACAAACCTCCCCTGATTCAAATCCCACCACTAAAAACCGCTGGTACCCTTGGAACACTTTTTAACAGCCCTATCCATACTAACCTCCCCTGATTCAAATCCCACCACTAAAAACCGTTGGTACCCTTGGAACACTTTCAAAACCGGGGTGGAGGAGGAGGTCCACCTGGGGGTCCTGGAGGTGTGGCCTGGGGGGTCTGGGAGGTCCAGGTGGGCCTTGAGGAGGTCCAGGGGGACCCTGTGGGGGGCCTGGAGGCCCAGGAGGTCCCGGAGGCCCTGGAGGCCTCATACCTGGGGGGGGGGGTCTCATGCCTGGTGGTGGGGGTGCCCGCATTCCTGGGGGAATCGGCGGCATTCCTCGCATTCCTGGGGGCATGTTGCGACCTGGAGCCAGCAATGCGTATGTTAATATACGATGAAAAAAAGGTTAGCAAACTATCGAGTCAATGCATCTAAGCATTCGCTTCACTGTCGTCCTAATGGGCAGTCCTATCTCATGTTGCCTTAAAATCAATAGCAAGAATAGGAAAGTTTCCATCTGTTCACAGAAAGAGAGCCTAATGTGCTATCCAACACATGTCCATTCCATGGAGTCGCAACTTTTTGGCACAGGTTACCACCTAAAATCACTAAATTCTGTGAAAACAACACCTACGGGGAGAAAATGCATGAAATCAGCAATACACTGTACATATCAAACAGAATCTGTAACAGAAGTGAATTATTCAAACAGCAGTGGGTAAATACATTGGACTGAAGATGTATCCCAACATGTGAAACATACTGTCATTCATATGAGCACACAGCCACAATGGCATAGCCATACATACATACAGTGGCACCTTCACTTGCTTATCTTTAACACTTTGGCTTGCTTTCTTTTACACATGTGGACATAGATGTTCCACACAGCACAAACATTTATTCTCTCAACTCTCTGTCTCTGGTATACAGCTGATACTGGTTATACTGAAGCTGGCTTTACTAAATGTTTAGTTGCAAAGTGAGATGACTGCAGGCAGAAATCTAAACACATGTTAAATAAATGTTTGGGAACTGCCCAGAGAAACGTGGACAAACGAGTCACAAGACAAAACACGACGTGCTTCGACCTTCCATACAACCAGCTTTCAGTGATCAGGCCCCCACCCGCACCCTCCCCGCCCTGCTACTCCCACACCCAGAACCTACCCTGAAAATCCCGTACCCTCCCCACCCTGCTACTCCCCACCCTGCCACTCCCCACCCAGAACCTACCCTGACAATCCTGTACCCTCCCCACCCTGCTACTCCCCACCAGAACCTACCCTGAAAATCCTGCACCCTCCCTACCCAGAACCTACCCTGAAAATCCTGCACCCTCGCCACCTGCTGCTACTCCCCACCCCACTACTCCCCACCCGCAACCTATCCTGAAAATCCTGCACCCTCTCCACCCTGCTACTCCCCACCCAGAACCTACCCTGAAAATCCTGCACTCTCCCCACCCCACTACTCCCCATCCAGAACCTACCCTGAAAATCCTGTACTCTCCCTACCCCACTACTCCCCACCCAGAACCTACCCTGAAAATCCTGCACACTCCCACACCCCACTACTCCCCACCCAGAACCTACCCTGAAAATCCTGCACACTCCCCACCCCTACTGCTCCCCACCCAGAACCTACCCTGAAAATCCTGCATGTTGGGAGGGGGACCTCTCCATCCAGGAGGCGGGGGTCGCATGCCTGGGGGGGGGGAGGGGGACCACCTGGTCCCCCCATTCCCCAGCTGCCTGGTGGTCCAATGCCTGGCGGTCGCTGCATCATGGGTGGATGGTTTGGGTCTGCAAAATGATATGAATAATGCCATTCAAAGGAAGGGCAACATTTGGCAAAAAACTTGTACCTTACCTAATACAAGAAGACACAATTTGTTGTAAAGCAGTCTGTAACAATTTCCATCTTTTCTCCTGAATTAAGATGAAAGATGCAAGAATGTCCAAATCTTGAGTTTCTTTCTTTCACACAGAAAGGCATATGGAGTAAAATACTGATTAGGAACCAAACTTTGAGAAAAAAAGATTAAATCCCTTGGAAAAGGCGAATGAAAAAATATTTCTGTTTTGTTTTGGACTGATGTACAAATCAAATCGTAAGTACAGAAATTGCTAGAAATATGAATACAGAAATAGCCAGAATATTAAAACAATAAGTACAGAAATAATCAATATGACCAGAACATAGACAGAGGAAGAAATTACAAGTTTCCTTTGAAATGTTATGCATGAAATATCCCCTAGCAGGGGTAAAGCATTTGTTTGGACAGGTCAGTATATTGTGAAAGTACTTTCAGTAGTATCATTCCTTTTTGTAACCATTTTCTTTTTTTTTATTTGTACATGTATTATTTGTTGAATGTTTCTTGACTTACATTTTGATCATTTTCAAAGGAAACCAGTAATTCCTGTCTCCAATTTCAAAGTACAACAAAAATCCGTCTTTCATTTCAAAGGATATCTGGACATCATTTTGGAGATGTTCAGTTTGATCATTCTGCATCCCAAAGAAAAAAGAAGTGCTGACAAGAACCAAACAAATGAATTAAAACAAAGGCTAAAGCACACACACACACACACACACACACACACACACACACAGAGCAACCATCACTGTTAATGCAGGGTTCATTTTTGGTCCGCGCCCTGAGCCAATTGGCGCATTGTGTCTGAAAATGGCGCATTGAATTTTCGTATCGTGGGTCAATGGGCGCATCGATTTCTGAAGCAGTGCACCAACCTTCTTTCGATTTCACTGCCAGAGTTGCTCAGAACAACATCGTCTTCGCACGAAGCAGAGCCTGGTAAAACTTCAGCGGGGATTATTTCCTTTCTCGAAGGGAAATCACTCTTGCAGAGAGCTTGTTCTCAGAGTACAGCTTTCGCAACAATCTGCTTGAAGATCGTACAATTCACTCGTTAGATTTCGAGCACTTTCCCCGTAGAAATGCCGCCTAAGAAGAAGTTAAAACCCCTTGAGGGGCAAAAAACTTTGTTTCAGGCGTTCTCTCTCGTGGATCAGCTGAGGTTAGTACTGACTGTATTCCGTCTACATCGACTGCATTAGACCCACCACCCGATGCCACCGCATCAAAACCCGCGAGAGACTGCGACGCTGAAAAAGAACAGCAGCGACACTTTCAGGTCGCGTGGCTGCATTCCTTTCCCTGGTTAAGGTATGAGGATGGCGTCATGTTTTTGCCAGGACTGTGGGGCATTAAAGTTTTCAAACACTTTGGCTCAAGGTACCAAGAATTTCCGCACAAGCACTCTGACAAGGCATGTTAGTGGAGGGTGATCATCAGCGTGCTATTAACCCTCTTGACCATCGAGTGCCCGCTAGCGCCCGGCCAGAAATCACACAGCCAAAACGCTGAGCGCCTGCCAGCGCCCGGTAAAAACACGTGGCAACAATGGGCGCCGCCATGTTTCTTGTAGAAAAGGAAGTCTCGCGAGAACGTGACTTCCTTCTTCCTGTAGCCATTTACTTCCGTTTGCAAGAAACCGCGAGTCGATACATGCCGTGGTTCTCGAGTTTCGAATTTTTAAAGTTTTGAGGTCGAAATGCCGTTTTTCACCGTGGCTAACCTTGAGTTCTGCCGTTCTATAATGAGATTAGTGATGGAGATACCGTGTTTTGTAGGATTTACGGCATAAGACTTAGTGAAAGTGCTGGGTAATGAAGCTTAGAGTGACCTAGATTTCGACTGGATGAAGTTCCAGATATGATGAACAACAATTCGGAAGAAAGTTCTGAAGATTTTTTTTTATTTCCCGAGTAAATGGCTCATGTGACATTCTTCAAACTTACGATATAGCAACATATATATTCGTAGGAATTTTTAAAATTATTTTCATTTCGTTATTTCCTTTCCTCTCTTTTAAATTAATTTTTAATTGGGTAACCATGTTCAAATTACGGAGTTACTTACCTTGCCGATGATTTTCGGTGTAAACTAAGCTCAGGTAAGTGCATACTGAAGAGGGTTAATGCTCCAAAAGAGAGAAAGCAGATGGCTACAGCATCGGAGAAAGCTCTGTCAAAAGAAGAAGAAGCAGTTGCCGTCGCGATGCAGACCGTATTTTTCCTTGTCAAGAGAAATCTTCCCCTCCATAAATATCAGCCTCTGATCAAGTTTTTGAAGATGTTGAAAGTCCCCAACATTGAACACTTGCAATGTGGAGAAAAGACTGACTATTCCAGTGCCACATCTGCCAATGGCTTCTTGAAAGTTTTGTCCGACATTATAGACGATAACAACTATGAAAGAGTCGCCCATGGTCACTGTGTTCACCGACGAGAGCACAGATATAGTTGTCAACCATAAACTGGCCATCAGTGTTAGGATAGTGAATCCTACAACTCTGCAACCATCCACTTTCTTTCTGACAGATGTGAGAATCACACAGGCAACAGGGGAAGGAATCTTTCAGGCGGTGAAGGCCGAGCTAGACAAGAGGCAGATGGGTATGAACAAGGTCATGGGACTGCACACACACACACACACACACACACACACACTGACACACACACACACACACTGACACACACACACACACACACACACACAGACAGTGAGACACGCACAGGCTGTTTTTTCCTTATTATTTATAGGATTTTTAAAAAACTGATGACCCATTGATCATGAAATTGACCCATTGTTTTTCCACTGGGCGGGCCAATTGACCCATAGGCATTTTTGGCTTGGATGAACCCTGTTAATGCTATAATCATAATCAACCAGCCCTGACCTTGACTGGACATAGGATTGGGCATGGAGGTTGGCATGGAACTGTTGGGCATGGAGGAGGAAGGGTGCACTGGAGGGGCAGGGGGTGCTGGGAACTGACCGTGGAAACCTGCACACAGACATACCAAAGGAACACCTTGGTTACTGTGTAACACACCAAAACAGCATGCAAAAGACTGAACAAGTCATGTGTAACAGTAACAGCACTGTTATCATGTAACAGACATGTGTAATATGAGACAGTAACAGCAATATTAGCATGTAACAGACACATGTAACATGAAACAGTAACAGCACTGTTAGCATGTAACAGACAAGTGTAACATGAGACGGTAACAGCACTGTTAGCATGTAACAGATAAGTGTAACATGAGACAGTAACAGCACTGTTAGCATGTAACAGACCAGCATAATAGGAGGTAATAACAGCACTGCTACCAAGTAACATATTACTACCTACAACAGGGAAGGCATTGTCACCATGTACCTGACTGACTTGGTAAGTCACGGTGGTAGCATTTTTTTTTTTTTTACAAGGTAGCAGATAGACACTTATCATGTAACACTAACTCATAACTGGTCATGTTTACAGAGAACAAGAGGGGTGAGTAAAAAAGACTGGCAGACACAATGGCAGAAAGGAGGAGGAGGAAAGCACGAGGAAGGAGGACAGGGAGGTTAAGGGAGCAGCCAGGAACAGCAAGGGAGCGGTGAGGAATTGCAGGCATGTCTGAGAGTAGAGGGTAGTGTGGAAACAAGACATAGTGCGCACACTGGCACAAATCAACTGTGAATGAATGTTCTTGTTTCCAATAAGCATTCTCTAAAACTGACAGGTCTAGTTAAATTAATTTGACACTTCAATACCACAAGAAACAAACAGAACATGCACTTTGTACATAAAATTTTGCATGATGCTCCACATGTGTGTGTGCACACATCAAGAGTACAAAAATGGTAGAATACAATGTTAGGCTTCACGCCTTCAGCGACTTGATCACTAACTGTATGCAGCAAGGCATAGAATAGACATGCAGACAGTGTTGTTAAACTGTCATTCAAGCTGAAAGACTCCACACATGCCCACACCAACATTATGTGTGCTCTCATACGCATGCACAGTCACGCATGTGCATGTGCACACACACACACACACATACACAGACACGGACACACACACAGAGGGTATTTGTGGCTTGTTAGCATTCAGACTGCAACTCAATGGTACAAAAAATCTCCATGTGACAGTACGTGTTTCTGAAGCCTCTGGCCATGCAGTCTGATCAAGTGTTGTCAGACATTCAGCCACATATTTCATGCCTGAAAAAGTTCACAGCAATGAAAACTGTAACATGCACACACAAAATCAAAATTTAATCCTTTTGGCTTTTACTTTCCAGGAGTTTGAGACGGACACAAAAATCTGGGAATCAGGGAGAAGTATGCTCAATTTATCTGTAGGACATGACTATTTGTATTGTTTGAAAAAGAAAGGAAGTAGGAAACATGTTTGAATCAGCACACTGGCTAAGCTATTTCATGAATAATGTTTATGATGTTTATCCCGGTTAGTGGATTTTGGAGATGGACAGTTCTGTTCATTTGCAAAATATTTCCTTTTCACTTAAAATTGAAAACAACAGGGTGAAGTCTCTGTCACACTTTTTAAGGGCAGCTAAGAGACAGTGGCCAGGTAGGCAAGTCAAACTACGGTCCACTGTGCACCCAGGTTCTGAGACAGTGGCCAGGTAGGCAAGTCAAACTACGGTCCACTGTGCACGCAGGTTCAGTGGCCAGGAAGGCAAGTCAAATTACGGTCCACTGTGCACCCAGGTTCAGAGATGGTGGCCTGGAAGGCAAGTCAAACTACTAAGTCCACTGTGCAACCCAGGTTCAGAGATGGTGGCCAGGAAGGCAAGTCAAACTACGGTCCACTGTGCACCCAGGTTCAGAGATGGTGGCCAGGAAGGCAAGTCAAACTACGGTCCACTGTGCACCCAGGTTCTGAGACAGTGGCCAGGAAGGCTAGTCAAACTACAGTCCACTGTGCAACCAGGTTCAGAGACGGACATGATAAGAAAACATGCAAATACCTTTCTTTCCTACCTAAGGACAATACTCTGTTTGTGCCAGTGCATTAATGGCATTGTCATTAAACAAATCATTTTCTATTTGAGATGACACCTATTTCACTTTCTTTCAACATTTACTTGTGAAGCGGTGAATTTGTAATCAATCTAAAACTGAAGGGAAATTGTGTCTGTCTGCGTTTTTAATGACCAGAAAAACAAAATGCATTTTACGAAGTAAAAACTGAACACAAAGTTATCTTGATTGTGCTTTGGTTATGTAAAGATCCTTGCTACCGAAAAAAGGTAGGATCACAACTGAAGAGTCAGCGAAGTCTTTGAAATCCTGATTCACCTTGAAGGTTGAAGACTGTGAAACGTGTCCTCTCTTCGATTTCTCTTCTTCCTCCAACACCGCCTTACTGTGAGGCTGAAGTTTGCTGCCCTTGAATACGTCATTGGTCTGATTGCATTATTTCCCTTTCATAACCTTCTATTCCCAACATCGCTTTGCTTCACAATATACTGGTGCGTTTCAACGAGTCTGTCAAGGACAAAAGTGATTCACTCTTCATCTGCCCAATGTGCTGATGAGCCACCGATTTAAACTTTGGTGAAGATCTGTTGAAGACTGTGGATTTGTATTTGGAGCAAGAACACAAGACAGACAGAATGTGTTTGATACAAAAATTGGCGTCACATCCAATAACATACATATACTATATAAAACAGATGTAACATCATGTATCAAACTAATGCAACTAGATGAAATGTATACTGTATTAACAGACAAACACTGTAGCATGTATCACTTTGATGTAACATCCCATAATGACCAGATATAACACATAATGCATGAAATAGCATGAGGCTTTACAATGTATTAATCAGATGCAGCACATGATGCATGAATCTGATGTAACATTATACAATGTTTTAAACTGATGAGCCAACAAAAATCTCTTTTCTGAGAGCATGGATTACAATCATGTCTGACAAACAGCCACACAGAATGTTCAGTACTCTCCATTAGCAGTACACACAGTAAAATGAGAGAGAGAGAGAGAGAGAGAGAGAGAGAGGGGGGGGGGGGGCTATAGAAAAACTGAAGCAGCAAAAAGTGATAAACGCAAAAAAAGTATATTATATATCTATAATATTAATGTTAATTTATATAGTGCCTCTTCTCTAAAAATTAGGGCTCTAAGTGCTTTACATAACCAAACATACACACACACACAAAGAGACACACACACATACACACACATGCGTGTGTGTGTGCACACCCGTGCAGGAGCGTGCGTGTACAAATGCTCACACGTGACCACACACCCATGCTCACAGACACCTGCACGCACGCACGCATCCACATCAACACAGCCTGCACGCATGATTGGGAGGTTGGGGGGAGGGGGAAGGTTACGACTAAAAAGTGGTGTTGAAATGAAGGTTACAGTGACACCATGGGAGCACAGCATGCTAACAAGAGTCGAGCGGTGTAAGAAGTCCAATCAACACAATACTCTGCAAGGACTGCCTACAGCAACACACTGCAGCTGTCACTTGTCTGCAGAACGCAAGTGTCTGCATTGTTCATTCACAACTTTCATCTCATAGAATGGATGGAACAGAACACAGAAACACATTCATGAAATCATGAAATCACCCATCAACCCATTCCTCCCCTTTTTCTCTCTCTCTCTCTCTCTCACACACACACACACACACACACACACACACACACACACACACACACACATACTCACAGAAGAGGAAGCCCATCAATAGTTTTACCATGAAAAAACAAAACAAGACAAAACACTTGTACCCCACACTAAACTGTTGGATGTTGCTGGACATCAAATGGACTTTCATATAATTCCACAAAGATGTTTTGAAATCTTGGAGTTTTTCTGAACCTGATTTTACAATCATGCTCTGTAAAGTCTTGTAACCTCATTGTTTCAATTATTCCTTAGCATATGGTATACTTCCGCAGATTATGTCGTATATGTCCAACAACAAACACAGGATTCAGTGAATAAAAGGTTATAAAAGACAACCATCATGCTTTTCTCTTGCGAACCCCAAACAACAAAACCATTGATCTTGTTTTTTTTCAAAGCAGAAGCCACTTTCCAAAGGCAGTCATGTCGACTGAAACCACAACCACAACGAGCAGGAACAGCCAAACAATAACACAGAGAAAGATGGGAGATCAAAACAAATGCCAGGGGCAAAATGAGATATCACTGAAACAGTATTGATGCCATTCATTCTCTGGAAAATTCTGCTGAATGTTTTCTTTGCTTCTCTCTCTCTCTCTCTCACACACACACACACACACACACACACACACACACACACACACACACATTCTTACACTGGTGTACTAAGGGCAGATACCTTTCCACCAGCTGTGTTCAGAGTGACTTGAACCCTAAACACACAACTTCTTTCTCACCCTGCTCCAAATCACTCTTCCCCAAACTTCTTCCCAACAGAGAATTAGAGGGGTCAAAGTGATTACAGAGACGCCAACTGACCAGCCAACCAACTGCCAGTAAACAACCAACCAACCAACCAACCAGCCAGCCAGCCAACAGAAACAACAAAAGCAGCCAAACAAAAAGCCAAACAAGTGAACCCCTGAGACCATTCTGAAAACATTCACGTTTCATTTGCGGACGATTAGGACGATGCCATCCTTTCTGTGGAGAAAAATAATACATCAACAAACAGAAATAAACGAATTTATCGACAGACATCAGCAATCCTGAATCAAAATGCAGGCTGTACTATTGGTAACTAATGAACAAGAAGGGTAACTCTTGCTCCCATGATGAAATAAACAGACGCACATAACTCCAAACGAATGCTGCTTACGATACAGAATCGCCTAGCAGAAATGACAGCACAGAGCACACACAACAAACAGCAGAAATGACAGCACAGAGCACACACAACAAACAGCAGAAATGACACACAGAGCACACAGAACAAACAGCAGAAATGACAACACACAGCACACACAACAAACAGCAGAAAAGACAGCACAGAGCACACACAACAAACAGCAGAAAAGACAGCACAGAGCACACACAACAAACAGCAGAAAAGACAGCACAGAGCACACACAACAAACAGCAGAAGAAAAGACAGCACAGAGCACACACAACAAACAGCAGAAATGACAGCACAGAGCACACATAACAAACAGCAGAAAAGACAGCACAGAGCACACACAACAAACAGCAGAAAAGAGAGCACAGAACACACACACAACAAACAGCAGAGAATGACAAAACAAAGCACACACAATAAAGAAGGAGCATTTGTTTGGAGTTATGGGAGTCTATTAATTTCATCATGGGAGCGATAGTTACCCTACTTATTCGTAATTAATTACTGTTACCGTTCCTCACCTACTTTAAGATTTCCTTTTGTACTATAGGTAGTCATCTTTATCAATGTACATTTCAATGCACAGTGCCCTAAAAGATCTCCTTATATACTACGGGTAGTTATCTCTATCAATGTACATTTCAATGCACAGTGCCCTAAAAGATCTCTTTTGTACTATAGGTAGTCATTTCTATCAATGGACATTTCAATGCACAGTGCCCTAAAAGATCTCCTTTTGTACTATAGGTAGTCATCTCTATCAATGTACATTTCAATGCACAGTGCCCTAAAAGATCTCTTTTGTACTATAGGTAGTCATCTCTATCAATGTACATTTCAATGCACAGTGCCCTAAAAGATCTCCTTTTGTACTATAGGTAGTCATCTCTATCAATGTACATTTCAATGCACAGTGCCTAAAAGATCTTTTTGTACTATAGGTAGTCATCTCTATCATGTACATTTCAATGCAGAGTGCCCTAAAAGATCTCCTTTTGTACTATAGGTAGTCATCTCTATCAATGTACATTTCAATGCAGAATGCCCTAAAAGATCTCCTTCTGTACTATAGGTAGTCATCTCTATCAATGTACATTTCAATGCAGAGTGCCCTAAAAGATCTCCTTCTGTACTATAGGTAGTCATCTCTATCAATGTACATTTCAATGCAGAGTGCCCCAAAAGATCTCCTTTTGTACTATAGGTAGTCATCTCTATCAATGTACATTTCAATGCACAGTGCTCTAAAAGTTCTCAAACATAAAACTGTACGGCAATATAAAAAGAAAAAAAAAAAAAATCTGAAGTGAAAATGGAACCATACTGAAAAACATGCACTTTTGCAAAACCGTTTATTGTTCGCTGGTAGATACCATAAAAATGTTGACCACATCTAAAAACACTTGTCTCTGTTAAAACAGACTGGTCTATATGTACGCAGGATTCACCATGAAAACCAAACTGCATACCAAAATGTGGACCGTTTATGCATGAAAACGCTGCTTCACTTCACAGAATTGTGTTTTACATGTAGGCGTCATTCTCTATAATCAAAACCTAAGATTCTGATGTGACTGCTTCTGTGTGACTGGTCACTTGCACTGTTCATCTAGAAATCACAGAACCATCCAGAGGGCCAATTATACATGGTCAGAGTCTAGGAGCAGTCTAGGAGCAGAGTCTAGGAGCAAAGTCATTTGTCTCTGAAAACCGTTGTCACCAATGGTAATGTTGGAAAAGAAGTGGAGTATTTCTATCTGATCTAAAACAAATTTTTCTATGACAAGTAAGCAAATATGTGTGACAGAGGAATGCATAGATGAGGAACGGGGAAAAAAAGTTACTAAAAAACATGTCTATCTAAAACTATTCTAAACACATTTCACAGCCATTAAGTGTAGAAGACTTCTTTTGTTTTCACTTCTAGTCTGTCTCAATTCTTTAAAACTGATTTCTGAATAAAAATCAATTGTAAATCTAGCCATCTTATTGTTATGGATGTCTGGAAGTGGAACTTTCTCCAGTTATCCAAGAGGGGTTTTAACACTATTAATATTAATTACACAAGTGAATGTTTATCACAACAAAGAGAAATTTGATATAATGAACTGCAAGCACTTTGTCTTTTTACCAGTAAACCAGCACAATGTATGAGAAAGACAACACATTTTTTCAGCAATTACTGCTCTGTAAC
>JADBJO010003011.1:241457-266457 GCA_016801955.1 Conus betulinus | reverse complement strand
GACGACACGTTACTTATAGCGTGACCCTGTGTGAGAAATTTCAATCATGAAGGAACTAAGGAAACGGAGTGAGTGAACGATATTGACCGGATGACACGGGAAACGACTGAATGAAGCGCCACAAGGCAGCTCTTCAGTCGGCTCTACCCAGGTAGGCAGCCCGTTGTGTAAACAAGAATGCGGATTGTGAAGCGCTTAGAGCTTGGTCTCTAGCCGAGGGTAGGTGCTATATAAGTGTTCATAATTATGATAATGATAATAATGATAATAAAAAATATGGTCGTTAGCAGAGGTTGTTTGCTAAGTTATTTTCGTCTAGCTTTTTTTTTTTCTTCTTCATTATCACACTTTTACCTAGAACTTGTATCCACTCTTGCTTCCATCCTCATCAAATCACAGCAAATGATGAACAGAAAGTTGAAATTCATTCTTCACTCAACACTTGCACAACATTAAACGCATACATACAAACACAACGCGTGCAGTCAGTTCTCATTTGGTTTTGTTTTTTTTTTTTACACATAGAGTTGATGTCAGACAAGGTTAGGCAAAGTCTTTCTGCTTGTTCGTTTGTTTGTTTGTTTGCTTGTTAATTTTTTTTTTTTTTTAAGTATAACCTATTTTGTTTTTACTCGATGCAGCCAACAGGTTCTGAATATGGAATTTTCCGCCATGTACCTTCTGTTGATGCTGTTCAAAATACAGCCACTGAAGACTGAAGTAAAGGTTCTGCGACACACTGGAACCCCTGTTCCACACGAGCTCGTGGATGACTAACAACTGATTACCTATTAAATAATATCCCCCCCCCCCCCCCCCCCCCCCCCCCCCACGTCTGCCATTTCCGGTATCTCTCACCCAACTAAATGCGCATGTGATTTCGTTCACGCTCATGGCTTAACTACACACGATCATGCACTCATACGCACGCGGGCACATTGAACACATATTATATGATTTCGAATCTCTATCTTCTTCTTCTTCTCCTCTCCTCCATTTAAACCATCGATAAAATTTAGTTTGCGCACAAACCCACCTCAGTTTAGACACACACACAGAAACACAGACACACACACACACACACACACACACACACACACACACACACACAAAATGATATACAAACAAGCTTTCTGAACCGGATTTCATCGAAAGTTCAGTTTTGATTCAAGAGTTTGATGGAATTGGGAACGAAACTGGTTTTTCTTTAGTTCTATTTGTTTTAAATTTTGGAGGGTAGGTAGAACGTTGTAGGTTTTTTTTTTTTTTTTTTTTGAAGAACATGAGAAATGTCAGCAGCAATGTTCACAGCTTTTCGTGTGACGCGACTTCATACATTTTATCTATCTGCCCTTGTTTTCTTTCCTTTTTTTTTTTTTTTTTTTTTTTTTTACCAATAATCTTTCCACA
Organism: Conus betulinus; assembly: GCA_016801955.1. Classification (NCBI taxonomy): domain Eukaryota; kingdom Metazoa; phylum Mollusca; class Gastropoda; order Neogastropoda; family Conidae; genus Conus; species Conus betulinus. The sequence goes on along the minus strand of JADBJO010003011.1, from coordinate 265,047 downwards.
TGTAGCCTATTCATCATTCTGATTGTACAAAACAATGATAAAACATGTTTAAGATGTCCTTTTTAACAGCAAGAGACCGAAGTTTCTGAAGACAGTATATTCTAGATTGGCTTTTTTTTTTTTTTTTTTTTTTTTTTTTTTTTTTTAGAGAAATTGAGTATTTGCGTTAAGATTCAGCTTATTATCTAAAATTTTAGTCACGCTGAGAATGGATGGACATCCACCGTCCTCTTTTTTTTTCCTATCTTTTTCGTTTGGCCAACAAGTAACCACAACTCTCGCACACTATGCAAGTCTGCATGTTCAGTTACTAATGGACATTCTCAGCTGGACTTGTAGTGGTTTGGCGTTTGAAACAAAATGCCAGGGTTTATTTATGTTCTCTTTTTCGTGTGGTGATACGCGCGGGGGGGGGGGGGGGGGGGGGGGAGGGGGAGGGAAAAGACGAAAAGAAAGACGGGGAGAGAAAGAAAGAAAGAGGATGAAAGGAAAGCAGACAGCAAGATAAGAGAGAAACAAGATGCAAAGTATATACGGGTACTCCCTGTTTATCTTGAATGCGCGTGTAACAAAAAAAAAAAGTCACAATCAAACATGCGTCATAATCAAAAAACGTCACAAAATCAAAACATGCATCATAATGTATTTCGTCACTGCCAAGTATTTTTTCTGAGATATTCCATAAGGAAGAAAAACCGTTTGGGGCCGTTATAGCCGTTAGTAACGGTCATTCTGGTAAAACAAAACATCGGGCATCATCCGTGAACCATTACGAACATACCTACAAATTTTCAGAAAGATCGGCCCAGAAGTTTTGTCAGGAGCGAGTGGAACACACTTCGACCCACGGGCACGCAGACACACAGACAGCATTTCTTCGTTTTCCGTTGTAAAGTACTCACTGCTCTACAAGAATTGGAGTACAAAAAAGGAAGAAAGAAAAGATGGCAGAAAGACAGTAGGAAGAAAGACACACACAGAAGCTTGCTTACAGTTGGTGGCCCGTGCGAGCGAACAGATTTCTAACAAAGGGGAGTGAAAAAAGGAAGTGAGACACTGGACTGTTCCCTCTGATTAGATGGCTGAACTTACACACTTGATAAATGTTATCTTGATCCTTCTGAATAGCGCGTCTCTTTATACAGACTCTTGTCGTTTTATGAATGAAATGAGAATTTCTCAGGGTCTGTGCCAGACACTCTAATAAATATTTTCTTGATCCTTCTGAACAGCACGTCTGTTCATACCGGCTCGCGTGGTTTTGTAAATAAAAATGAGAATTTCTGAGAATCTGTGGTTGACGCTCTAAATGTTATCTTGATCCTTCTGAATGGCACGTCTGTTGATACCGGCTCGTATGGTTTTATCAATAAAATGAGAATTCTTAAGGGTCTGAGGGCCTGGCATAAAAAAAAACAACATTTTTGATCCATCTGAAGAGCGCGTCTCTTCAGACAGGTTGAAATGGTTTAGGAAATGAAATGAACAAGATCCACTCTATTCGATTCTGCTGGGTTTAACCGGACATAGGCAGAAACATTCTACAATGCAATGCCTTGTCATTCCTGAGTCATTCGGCTCATGTGGATGCAAGCGATTCCCAGGCCTTTATGTCTGTTTCAATACAGAATAAGAAGCAATGATGCAGTAGTGTTACTGTGGCATCAGTGGTGATTTTTTTTTTTCCCCCTAAGGGCCAAAATCCACCTCTTCTTCATTTTTTGGTGCTTCACACTGTCCTCTTCATCTGCCAAAAAAAAAAAAAAAGCAAAAAAAAATTCCACTACTAGTTTTGTTTTTTTTTTTTTTTTTTTTTTTTTTTTCTTCTTTTCTTTCCCAACCAGTCTCTTACACACCATGCATAGTCTGTATGTTCTCTTACAAATGGACATGTGTTTGCTGATTTTTAGTGTTTTGGCAATTGATACAAAGTGTCTGGGTTTGTTAATGTACTAATGTGTGGTGTACGGCACACACTCTGATGATATGTTGCATTATACGAAAACGGAACCAACATAGATGACAAAGGACATAATCAATATAGTTTTTCATTTTGTTTTACACATACACCCGTACACACACTCTCGCCCCCCCCCCCCCCTTCCTCCCCCCCCCCCCTCTCTCTCAAATATGCTAGCATTAAGGGATAGTTAACACTGCCGTTCTCAGAGTGAGCTGTTGTGAAGCAAGAGTCTTTGATTCCATGCTGTCTGCAAGGTAGTCTCCATCCCATGGTTCTGTGCATGTAGGCAACGATGATGCATTTTTACCATTGACTGACCTAAAACCCACTAAATGATTCAGTGGTGGGGGTGGTGGTCAGGGTGAGTGTGGGGGTAAGAAAAGCACTGGTCTGTGGAGGAGCCCACGTAAACTGACACTGCGCGTCTGGCGACATGAAGGGAACTGTGACGAACGCCTGGTTTGACAAGATTGGCGGCGTGAAAACACAGCAGTAGAGACACGAATATGAACTACCTCTGACTGTACTTTTCTTTTTTGTTTCTTTAAATCATGTCAGTTTATTTGAACAGATTGGCGGAGAAAACACAGAAACGAATATGAGCTGATTCCTGGCTCTCGTCTTTTTTTAATTTTTTTTTTTTTTTTTTTGTGACGGACCGTTTCCCGCCCGGTCACAAATTTTCATGCAACCGTGCTAGCCGGAAGGTAGTCGTCCGGCAGCCGGTTGAAAAGTTTATCTGACTGCTACTCACCTGCGCACTGTTAAAACCGGGTGAGTTGAATCGGTTAGGCAGTCTCTGCAGTGATTCCGGCAACGCATCTGTCCGGAACGCCGAAGAGGGACTCGAGCTGTTTTTGTGGCTGTCAGGTATCTATCGTTCAATATTTATTTATTAGCAAACCGAAACCATATTCCCGTTTAGGAGCGACTGAAACTTCCTCAGCGCACTTGTGAAGGATTTGTATTTTTGTTGTGTTCTGTTATCCTATGACTTGATAGGGTAGCAAAACAAAATGCTGTCGGAAAACATGAATAGAAGTGAGTGTTAAAGGAAGTGGTCTTCAGAAAAAAAAAAAGATTTTTTTTATTCTGTGACTTAATTAGTTATGAACTTCATGAACTCTCCCCCCCCCCCCCCCCCCCCCCCCCCCCCCCCCCCAAAAAAAAAAAAAAAAAAAAAAGACTAAAAAAGGTCAAAAAGGTGGAAAGGAAATTCACCATCCGTTTATAGAAATGGTGGTTGCATCGATGGCGAACGTTTCGGGCTCTGGTTCTGTATGACATGAAAATGGGGAAAACAGAGCATTCGACTCGGAAGGGAACGAGCCAGCGCAGTGTCTGGTGTGTGGTTCAGTTCAACCACCAGAAGACAGTCTGCAACAGGACAGCTAGTCCGTTCTCACTCTGCGTGAAAAGAGTTGTGTACCTGGATGCAACATCAGCCATCACGCTCTCCCCCTCAGGTCCAGGTATGAGAGTTGCCTCTAGACAAAACACGGTTCACAAGGGCCTGCCCCATCCCCCATTCCCGCTCTGTCATTGTTAGTGACTGCTCTCTTTTTTTGTTCTGGAAAAAAAAAAGTATCGCAAAGCCAAATCCACCGCTCAAATTTTCCAGGACACTTGTTTTGTCGCGGTCCAAGCAGTGCCCTCATTAATTCATAACCACCGCCCTTTCACACTGGCTGACAATTTCTGGCTCTGTGACCCGTACTCGAGAGGATCACGGTACGTTTAGGAACATGGCTCTTTAGAAGTTCTTGTGGATCTCAGTACGCTTTGGAACATGGCTCGTTAGAAGTTCTTGTGGATCTTAGTACGTTTTGGAACATGGCTCTTAAGAAGTTTTTGTGGATCGCAGTACGTATTGGAACATGGCTCTTCAGAAGTTCTTGTGGATCGCAGTACGTATTGGAACGTGGCTCTTCAGAAGTTCTTGTGGATCGCAGTACGTATTGGAACGTGGCTCTTCAGAAGTTCTCGTGGATCGCAGTACTTTTTTGGAGCATGGCCTTCCGAAGTTCTTGTGCGTCTCTCTTTGACTACTCCATTTTCTCAGAGTTGCCTTCTTCAGCCGGTACGCGGATGATTATCTGCTTAAATCCACCTGGTCGTAACACAAGACCACGCTGACTGGATGGACATCTGTAAGAGTCTGTTCAGTCACAGAAAAACAGCTTCCGCTCTAGTTACCGTCGACTTCAGCGAAATAGCAGGAAATCACGAGGAGGCAGGCAGGGAGAATATGAGAGTCCGGGGTGTGACTGACCGACTGAACACTGTCTTCGTGACGTAAGTCCAGTGTAGCAGCAGCAACGTGCACACTGACGTCATCTCGGCCAGGTCTTGGGCACCAGTGCGTGGACAGCACGTGCACCCAGCCTCAACGACTGTCGGCATGGAAATTGTTTAAACGTTCTTCTGTCTTGAAGCACTCCAAGGGTGACCTGGCCATAACCAAAGCAATATCAAAAAAGCAAGGGTTATTTACCACACTATCAACATTGTCAGAATTGTTTATAAAAATATTCTTCTCCTTATAAGCTGGGGTTAGTATAGGGCATTCAAATAAAAGATGACGAATTGAGATATTCTCCTGACATATACACGCTATGCCTCGTGAATATTTTGTATTCCATGTATTTAACCGTAATTTATGAATTAATCTGGCTAGATACCTTGGACATGATGGCAGAACGAATAATTTCTCATTAAGATGTTTCTTCCGCATATTCTTTTCCAATCGCTGGATCAATTCATGCGGAGAAAAAAAATTTACGACTTTGTTGAAGGGTGTTTCAGAAATTGTACAAGCTCCCTGCTTTGCCAATTTGTCTGCTAATTCATTCCCTTTTAAGCCACAATGTGAAGGAACCAGCAGCAAAAATCAACTGCTATACCTCGGGAAAGTAAACAATGTAACAGATGCTTAATTTCAAAAGAATATCAGTTCTAATTTTAGATTTCCAGTGCTTTAATGATTGTAAAAACTGATTTTGAATCAACACAAAAATAGCACACTATAAAATGATACTGGCGTGTCATATAAGATATAATTCAGAGCTTCATAATTGCATATAGCTCTGATGTATAAATTGAAAATTCTCTGCCTAGATAGAAAGACTTTGCACATTTAAGGATGGTATAGTGAATCCAGCACCACTGTCAGACGTTTCCATTATTGAACCATCTGTAAATATTTTTAAATGATTTGGATAAGTCTTTTCGAGATGTTCTCGAACTTCATTTACTAGAATATTTACATTGTCATCTTTCTTCAAAGTAGTATATTCATCATCAATTTTTGCGTTGAGATGCTCCCATGGGGGCATTTGAGGAACAATAGGAACCTCCGAAATTGCATCAATATCAATACTACATTCGGACATAAGCTCACAAGTGAAATTTCTAATTGGCTGTATGTATGATATATTTTTTTAGACCTTTTGGGGTATTCCTTGTTGGAATCCATAAGAATTTCATCAGTAACAGAGTTTTTTTTTTACAGATAGGCCTCTTACAACGTATTTGGACACATCCAACGTTCGTTGTTCATTAAGAGGTAAAATGTGTTTGTCTCCTTATAGCATTTCATTGTGTTTGTGTGCACTGGAACACCCAAAGCTAATTTTAAAGCTTTACTATCTAAGCTTTGCAGTTTCTTTAAAAGGTAGTTAGATGCAGAGAAAGTATATTCCTGTCCATATATTAATTTTGATCGAACTAACGATGTATATAAATGTAAAAGTGTGGTACAGTCTTGACCCCATGGTTGACAACATATAATTTTGAGCAAATTTAATCTTTTCCTAGCTTTATCTATCAAATTTCCAATATGCTTTTTCCAGTCAGCTTCGGTGTTAAAAACACTCCTAGAAACTTGACTGTTTGCTTATATTGTAGAACATTGTCATCAAGAATAAGGTTGGGCAGAGCCTTTGGGTTTTCGCCATTATAAAAAAGCATTAAACAAGTTTTCTCACCAGATAATTCAAGACCGTTCTCTTTCATGTAAGCAGACAGACTGTCCAATTCTCCTTGATACATTGTCTGTACAAATTTTTACTGCCCTTTTATTCGAGTGCTCTTAATGAAGTATTAATCCAAATGGCAATATCATCTGCATACTGCACTACATTGGTGGTTTTTGACAATGCCTTTGGGAGATCATGTATAAGGATCGTAAATAATAAAGGTGCAATAACAGAACCCTGAGGAATGCCCATATCTATTTTCCTGAATGATGAATATATTTTTTTCCAATTCGTGTACATATATTTCTTCCTTCTAGAAAGTTTTTTATATAATCATACATATTCCCAAAAATACCAATATTTTTCAGTTTATACAATAATCGAGCATGCCAAACACGGTCGTATGCTTTCTTTACATCAAAGAATGTAGCTAGTGTACTTTTTCTGCGTGAAAATTGCTTTTTTATATGAGAAGTTAGTTTTTACTAAATGATCAGTTGTGCAACGCCCTTTTCTGAATCCAGCTTGCTGGACTGGAATAATGTCATTTTTTTCACAATAATATAATAAACGTGTTTGTACAATTTTTTCAAGAAGTTTACCAACATGGGATGTTAAAGCAATGGGTCTATAGCTATTTACAGATGTTCTCGTTTTACCTTCTTTTGGTACTGGTACTACCACTGAACTTTTCCAGATTGTAGGAATAGTGCCGTACGTCCAACATTTTTGGAACAACGAATGTAGTAATATTTTCCACGAAGAAGGCAAGTGACGAAGAAGCTCGTAAGAAATACCATCTAGGCCCACTGCTGAATCATAAGATGTAATGGATTCTATCGCTTCAAGAAGTTCTGATGATTGTAATGGAGAATTTAAGTAGTTATTATTGTCTGGTATGGGACTCTTATATTGTTCTTTTTGTTCCTCTTTATGTCTATGGTACTTGATTTCTGCTGGAAGATTTACAGCTCGACTATTTTCGAAAAGAAAATGGGAGAAAGCTTCCGCCTTATCCATTGTGCTTGGAAATTCTTTTGTTAATTTTACAGGGTAAGCTTGTGTTTTGTAACAATTTTTCATTTGTTTTACTTTTTTTCCAAACTTTAAACATATCCTTCGATTCTTTTACTTCGGTCTCACAAATTCTGCCCAGTATTTTTTTTTGCTTGAGCAATAATTTTATTACATTTGTTCTTTTCTTGCTTCATAAAGACAAAATTTTCTTCTGTCTTATTTCGTAACCAAGCCTTGTAACTTTTTTCGCTTTGATTTAACAGCTAGTCTACATTCTTCCGTCCACCATACATACCCACATATTTACCAATCTTTTTAAATTTACATTTAGGGATAGAATGCTCGGCTGCTAACAGTATGACTTTGCTGAAATTAGAATAAAATAAATTAACATCATCGTTCTCAATAAATGTTGTGTTACGATGCAAGAAAAATCTGGTAGGCATCCCAGTTGGCAAGTTTATAATTAAACTTTGGAATTTTGTCTTCGATGTCTGTTACATCATTATTTATGTCATCATCAAAGATTATAGTAATGGGGAGGTGATCACTTCCCAAACAATCTTCTCCTATAGACCAATTACAGTTTACTGCAATGCTAGCTGAAACTAAGGATAAATCTATCGCGCTAGGTTGTGAGTTGAAACATCTGGAATTCTTGTGATTCGACCATCATTTAATAAAACTAAAGAGGAATCAGTAATATTTTCAACGAATCTGTTGGATGAAACTTTAGAACACCCAGAATCCCAAAATGGTGCATGGGCATTAAAGTCGCCAACAATGATCCATTTCTTACTTGTTAAATTTGTATTCTTCAGCCAGTCTGTGTTATCCTCTTGGGGTCCATTAGGATAATATACAGAAAAGTACATTGTAAACCGAGTCTTTGTTCACTTTGATTACAGCACCTGTAGCAAATACACCTTTCATCTTCCTGCGGCACCGGAAATGGAACGATCCTAGTAAATTCCAGGTCCCGTCTGATGTAAAGAGCAGTCTGGACTTTTTTGTTTGATTCACTGACTGTGTAAAGTGGAGGGTAGAAATAATTTTCCAAATTAGGTAGTCTGTGCTTTTCCACATTCAGAGACTGAAGTGCTAGCACAGAGTGGTTTCCCTCCAAAACATGATTTTCAAAAGCTAATAAATACTGGGAAGTGATCTGGCATTCCATTGAAAAATTTTGAAAACAATCCTTTTGCTTAGCTTTCATGGCAAACTGTAAGTTGTAACATAACTGCTGTTATGCAAATGTTGTCATCTTCAACCGACATTGTATCATATGTCAGACTATTTGCAAAAGCTTCCCAATTGGCTAATTTATAATTATAACTTGGGATTTTGTCTTCAACATCTGATATGTCAGTGCTAACTTTATCATTCAAATTTATGGTGATTGGAAGGTGTTCACTTCCAAGGCAGTCTTCTCCAGTGGACCAATCGCAATCAATTGCTAGATTTGGAGATACCAGCGACAAGTCTATAGCAGCTGGTTTGTGTGTTGATACATCCGGATTCGAGTAACTCGTCCATCATTTAACAAGATTAGACTGGAATCAACAATATTTTCTAGAAATCTGTTAGAAGACACTTTTGAACATTCTGTATCCCAAAAAGGAGCATGAGCATTAAAATCGCCGAGAATTATCCATTTCTTAGAAGTGAAATCGATGTTTTTCAGCCAGTCCGTATTATCATCTTTGGGGCCGTGGGGATAATACACTGAAATGACATTATAAACTGAGGTGTCATTAACTTTTATCGCAGCCCCTACAGAAAAACAGTCTTCAGAATCTTGTAGTCCTGGGCATAGAAAACTTGTGAAAAATTGTAAATCACATCTAACATAAATAGCGCACTGCACCTTTCATTTGAAATATTTACGTTAGTTAGTGGTGGATAGTAGAAATTCTTAATATTTGGAAGCTTTGATATTTCAACATTTAGCGATTGAAGCGCTAACACACTATAATTTCCTTGTTGTACGTAATTTTCAAAGGGCAGAAAATTTGCAGAGATTGATCTGGCATTCCACTGTAATATTTTCAAATTGTTGTATACTTGTTTCTTCATAGTTCTATATAACTATAAGTCAATATGTCACTTGTGAAAAAGAAGGGAAAAAACTTATCACTAGTCAGGACCAAGGATATTTTCCGACGATGCCTATGGTCTGTGACGGAATGCCGCGGGAGGAGGTAGACAATACATTCCTGGCGGTGGTAAGGATCCGTGGGGTCTGGAAGGCCAGTGACTGCAGTTGAATCCTCGGGTGCCGCTGAATCTTCCACCTCTTTGTCTGCGTCGTGGTCGATCCCAGAAGAGGCGATGTAGATGGCGGCCAAGGTTTCTTGCCAGTAGTCTTGCTCCTTCGCCATTTGGGTGGAGATCATCTTGAAGGTGATAAGACTTCTTGATGTTGTCGTAACCCACATGAGAAACGTTTTTTGGTATTTTTTTTTTTCAATTAATTCAGTAGGTGTGTGTGCGCATTATATCACTCGTTTTGCTTCAAGATGTTGCGATTTGACAGGGATTGACTTGCTGCATACAACATGGGACTGGGGGAAAGATTTGCTGGACAGATTTCACAGCAGATGCCATGTCTTTTCCGCACACAGCGGCGTCTTTTCCCTTTAGGTCGTTGAATCCTGTGTGCAGAACCACACAATCTGGAGCAGGATGCAGCGATTGACTTGCTTCTTCAGCAACCTTCTTGACGTCGTCAATGGTGAAAGCTTTCCTTGCAGCCACTTGTAGCCCATAAGCCATTCCCAGGCGTGTAGGATTGACTCGGTTCATCGTAGAGTCATGAAGAATAAGGACACGGGGCGTATCTGAGGGAATCGTATTTTTTTGCCTGCATTGATTTGGGGTTAACGTCTGTGTTCTATTTGGTGTCACTTTATCTACGTAATTGGTAGTGACGTCATTTTCAGTACTGTTCTTTTGGCTACTTCTTTTTGTTTTGTTTTTGTTTTTTTGACTTTTCTATCGTAGTCCACCGGCCTGCAGATCTTTCTGTTGTTGTCTTGGATGTAGGGACCGGTGGGGACTACCTTAACAGCGTCCGCATAGGAGCGATAACCAGAGGTAGGTGTTACGTCCGTCTGGGTTTGAGTGTTGACAAACGCTGTTTTCGGAACAGGCCTGCTCAGTTTTTCGATCGCTTCTTTTTGCTCACTGATGGTTATTTCGAGCCGCGAAATTCTATCACACAGCCTTCCAATTACATTCGACAATGCTTCAAGTTCACTCACCATGTCAGCCTGATTTGTTTTGAGTTTCACCTTCACGCTGATGAGGTCCCTCTTCGGCAGTTTGCACATTTTCTAGCAGCGCTCGCTCCAATACTTTTTTTCTAATCTTGGTTTTTGTTTACTTTCTTCGGCCACCATATCACTAATTGAAGATGACACGGAGTTTACGCGACTCCGTAAACTTCTGGATCTAAGCCGCACCATGATTTTCAAACACAATTTCCAGCTGATCACTAGAGATCAGCAAGTAGTAGTCGTTTCCGCCATCTTGGATCTCTTCTGAATATGCACAAAAATAGTTTGTACTGGTCAGAATTTTTGTTGTTGTTTGTTGTTGTTTTTTGTTTGTTTGTTTGTTTGTTTGTTTTTTTGTTTTGTTTTTTGTGTTCATGCTTTCCTGCTTCTGCAAAAAATTCATATGTAGGTTCTCACTTGAGTGGATCCAGATTGCAGTCTACTGTAAGTTTCCAGGATCATGTTGTAAGACAAAGTTTCCGCAGCTGTTACGACGTCCTGCATATGGTCTCACTTTCATCCGTCAAATGCCCCCACCCCCCACCCCCCATCCCCCCCGTCACCTACTCCCGCCTTTTTTTTTTTTTTCGCACGAGGCACACAAAGTTTTATTTTAACAACTGGTTTCCATATCAAAATGAAAATATTGATGTTTATGAATTCTTCCTTTACGTTTTGCTAAAACAGATTATGCTGCTTTTTCTTCTAATTCAAGGTGTTGAGATGACAGGTCTGTGGCTTTATGCGTTGTGACCATACAATGCATTTGTAAAGCATTTATGGCAAAACACAGGTAGTGCAAATGGTGATCAGTTCCACACGTTACTTTTTTTTTTTCCAGGCGTGAATTCCGGGTGATACTGATGAACCTGACCAGAATCAGGCGATCTGATTGGGACGCCCGTGTCTGGAACTACAGCCATCAGTTCCAACGAAAGCTGATACTGTGGACCAAGACCTCTACAACATCTACCTACACTTTCATCCAGGTGTGTGTGTGTGTGTGTGTGTGTGTGTGTGTGTGTGTGTGTGTGTGTGTGTTTGTGCGTACGTGCGTGCGTGCGTGCGTGTGCTTGATAGGACGTTGGCATTATAACAAACATTTTGGACATATCCCGTCATCAACACACACACACACACACACACACACACACACACACACACACACACACACACACACACACACACACACACACACACGAACACACACACACACACACACACACACACACGCGCGCGCGCGAACACACACACACACACACACACACACACACACACACACACACACACACACACACACACACACACACACACACACACACACTGGATTTATTTATTCACATCGAAAAGTCCAACCTTTTTTTTTTTTTTGATCTCTCAGAAATGCCATACTTACTACTAAACACAATGCTGGTCACTCTCCTTCTCTGTCCCTCCACGTGTCGGTCTCCTGCTTCTGTATTTCTCCCTCTCTCTGTCTGCCAGTGCCTCTGCCTTGCTGTTGGATCTCTTCGTCCCCTCTGCCCACCCCTCCTCTTCACCCCTAGTCATTTGGTGGCCCACACCCACCTTCCACTTCAACCCACTCTCTCTTTTCTCTCCATGTTCACATTCCACACCCAGGTCTATATCCCCGAGGTCTAGCTTCTATCAGATTTTTGACCCGCCCTCCCCCCCCCCCCCCCCCCCCCCCCCCCCCCCCCCCGCTCCTTTTATCTGTATTCATTCCATCGTGTGCTGTTCCTCACCTTTCTCCACCGTGGTTTAGGACAGCGTGCTCGAAATGAGTCATTGTGACTTGGAGTGGGGTTAAAGGTCAGGATGCACTGTAAGACATCATCCAGATTAATGTTAGAACGAAAAAAAAGAAAAATCAAATATTGAACAGTAAGATTTTCCCAGGGGTCTGGGATCTGTGCCAGGTTTATGTCCGTTCCCCCCCCCCCCCCCCCCACACACACACACACACACACACACATCCCTCCAGTCTATATTTTCTCCCTCCACCCTTCCAAGTCTATGTTTCTTCTTATTTGTAATCGTTGTTTGAGACCGTGCGACCTGTCATCAGACTTGGATGGAGGTTAAAGGTCAGATAACCCAGAGTGGCTCGTCGCCCACAGCCAAGTTCAGTGTCCAAGAACAAGGGTCGTGGTGACCCAAATTGAGGTTCAAGGTCAAGTGATAGAGAATGGGTCAGCATGACGAAGACAAAGGTTCATAGAAAGAAACCCAGATGGGTCAATGTGACCTGCATGGCGGCCAAAGGTCAAGGAAGTCGAGATTGTTCAGCGTGATCCACAGCAAGTTCATCGTTGGTGACAAAACTGGGTCAGGTGACACAGATCAAAATAAAATGTCACAAAGGGCCAAATTGACAATGGAACAGAGCAGGGTTGTCAATCAGGTCAGGACTCACCATCCTGTACGTTTGTGCGTGGCTGTACCCTTTTGAAGTGCCCCTGAGTGTTAATTCCCCGATGGCTGTACCCTTTGAAGTGCCCTTCAGTGTTGGTTCCCCTGTGGCTGTACCCTTTGAAGTGCCCCCTGTGATGGCTAGAGTTTTGGTTCACCAGTGCTGTACCCCCTTTGATGTGCCCCTGAGTGTTGCTTCACTAGTGGCCGTACCCTTTGAAGTGTCCCTGTCATGGCTAGAGAGTTGGTTCATCAGTGGCTGTGCCCTTTGATGTGCCCCTGAGTGTTGGTTCACCATTGACTAGACCCTTTGAAGTGCCCTTGAGTGTTGGCTTACCACTGACAGTACCCTTTGAGGTGTCCCTGTCAGGGCTAGAGTGTTGGTTCACCAGTGGCTGTACCTTTGATGTGCCCCCTGAGTGTTGGTTCACCAGTGGCTGTACCCTTTGATGTGCCCCTGAGTGTTGGTTCACCAGTGGCTGTACCCTTTGACGTGCCCCTGAGTGTTGGTTCACCAGTGGCTGCATCCGTTGATGTGCTCTTTGAATTGCCCCCTGTCATGGCTAGAGTGTTGGTTCACCAGTGACTGTACCCTTTGATGTGCCCCTGAGTGTTGGTTCACCAGTGACTGTACCCTTTGATGTGCCCCTGAGTGTTGGTTCACCAGTGGCTGTATCCTTTGATGTGCTCTTTGAATTGCCCCCTGTCATGACTAGAGTGTTTGTTCACCAGTGGCTGCACCTTTTGCAGTGCACACGCCACTGGGCAGCTCTTAAGACTTATCACAGTCGCTGGACCACTGGCCCCTGCTACCGTGGGAGTTCCCTTAGTTATGCACCCGTCTGTAATATAGTGTGACTGTATCTTTTTTTTTCTTGCTGTCCCATCCTCTGTGCCACCTCAACGGCATTGCACCAACGTTGCACATTCCAACCCCCCCCCCCCCCCATTCCCCTCCCCCCATTCCCCTCCCCCCTCCCCCGCCACGTCCACAGCCACAGACTAACTCATCCCGCCGCAGCCCCAACACCGGCAATCCACAGGAAGGCAACCCACTGGAGAAGCTGCACTGCTGAAGAATCACATCGGTGGTGTTCAGTGGCGCCTGTTCTGATCTGACATATGCAGGACTTCACTACTAAGCCCCCCTACTAATGACAATAATTGCTTAGTGGCGGAACCGACGTGGGTCAGCTTTCCCTCAAGAGTGCGTCATCACGTCCGTCCAACGATAGCCCCCGGCGAACTTGCCGATACCGGTGGCGCCGACGGAATCAAACCAGGCCATAGACATGGAGAAAACATCTAAACTGAGGTCGCCATGAGAACAGGGCATGCAGGGCCACAGAATGCGAGCCTTTTGTCTAAATGCTAATCGATGAGAATGAAGATGTATGGAGATAATGCTGCGGATTTCCATTCCGGTCTGAGACTACAATGATAGAGCTGTACTCTACTCCTATATTTATAGTGTGTCCCAGCGTCAACCAGGCCCGAGAGATACAGACACCTGCAGTGGTGACCAGGATATTTGAGCAATACTGTCACCGAGACGCATCCATTAAGTAGATAAAACCCGAACTGTGTGGTCCCAGTCTTCCCATCTGAGTCAGTTGCAAACTCAACTCTGGGTAGGAGCTGGTTCGGAGCAAAAAAAAACACACACAAAAAAAAAAAACAAAAAAAAACACCACTTGGCTCTGGGTCCCAGTCTTCCCGTCTGAGTCCGTAGCAAACTCATGTCTGGATAGAAGCAGGTTCAGGGAATAAAAAAATTCCCATTTGGCTCTGATGGGACTCGAACCCACGACCTCCTAGCCGGGAGTCCGCGACGCTAACCACTTCGCCAAGGCAGGCTGGTGTGACTGACTCTGGAGCAGTGCGCTAAGTCTGGGGGCAGACTTGTTGGTTCAGCTGTATTAACTGTAAGGCTTGCAGTTCCTGCTGTTGTGGAATTTCATTCCGTGTTCTGTTTTTTGCGGAGCTATCTTGAGCAGTGGACTAGTTTGGGGTCAGACCTGTTTGCTCAGTTGTGTAACTGTAAGATTTGCAGTTCCTGTTGTGGTGGAATTTCTGTCCGTGTTCTGTTTTTTGCAGAGCTATCTTGAGCAGTGGACTAGTTCGGGGTCAGACGTGTTTGCTCAATCGTGTCACTGTGAGGTTTGCAGTTCCTTTTGTGGTATAATTCATTCTGTGTTCTGTTTTGCAGAGCTGTCTTTGAGCAGTGGGCTAGTTTGGGGGTAGACTTGTTGGCTCATCTGTGTCATTGTATAAAGTTTACAGTTCCTGTTGTGCCGGAATTTCATGCCGTGTCCTGTTTTGCAGAGCGCCTGTTCTGGCTGGACTGCACGTTGAACTACCGCACGGACCATTGCATGCACCGTTACCTGGACACCAGCAGTGTGTGCAGGTCGGCAGAGAGTCATGGGGTTCAAATCCTGCACGGCAGCCGACGGGCTTTCCAAAAATCGTTGAAGTTCGGTACCTGTATGACGCTTTCGCTCGGGTGGGTGAAGGAAGAAGGTGGTGGTGGTGGTGATGGTGGTGGTGGTGGTGGTTGGGGGTGGGGGGGGGGTGGGGGGCTAAAAACGGGGACCTAGGGGATGAGTGGTGGGTGGTGAGGTGGCGCGGGAAAGGGAGGGGGAGGGGGAGGGATGATGGGTGTTGCGAGATGGAATTGTGTGTGTGTGTGTGTGTGTGTGTGTGTGTGTGTGTGTGTGTGTGTGTGTGTGTTGTATTGTGTTTGCTGGTGGTGATGGTTAGTAGTGTGCCTGTTCAAGGTCTCCATCTATGGGAAGGTGGTGACCCGGTGGACTATGTGTTAACCCGTGAAAGCAGCTATAGTCCCTAGTTGGTAGTTCCAGCCTTGCATAGAGCCCCCCCCCCCCCCTCTCTCTCTCTCTCTCTCTCTCTCTCTCTCTCTCTCTCTGTGACAGACCTCCCCTCCCCGTCTCCTTGTTTTGTACTGAGACCTTAAAGTGGTGGTCTGACCGGTAATTCTTCGGATGAGACAATGAATTCAGGTTCCCCAGGCAGGCAGCAAGCATGGGATCCGCGCAAGTAAAGTTACCCAGGGCAAGATAGACAGACAGACAGAGAGAGAGAGAGAGAGAGAGAGAGAGAGAGAGAGAGACGACGACAAAATGCAAGAATTTATCTGGTGAATTCGGGTAGAAATATTCAAAACACACGATTTTGGATAGTATTCAATATTTCAAGATCGCTATTCTCTCCTCTAAGAAGTGCTAGAGAATTCTTTTGGATCAAAAGTCTGTATAAATGTAACATTTTTGAAAAACTTTACTAATATTATATTATATCATAATTAATACTTATATAGCGCCTGTTTTCGGATAGAGACCAAGCTCTAAGCGCTTTACAATCCACACTCGTTTACACAACGGGCTGCCTACCTAGGTAGCGCCGACTGAAGAGCTGCCAGCCGGCGCTTCATTCAGTCGTTTCTCGTGTCATCCAGTCCATATCATTCAATATCGTTCACTCAGTTTCCTTGCTTCCTTCATTCTTTCCATTTCTTACCTTTCCTTCTCAGTCGAATTGATATCTGTGCAGTCGCTGAGCTCTGCTGTGAGCCTACCACCCTTCTGCAGGACTTTCTTTCATCCTGAGTGGCAGCCTATACTTCAGTGTTGACTTGTCCTTCTTGTCCCTTCCAAATGGCAGTTGTTTTCTCAAAATTCATACCCAGACCTGACATCATTCCAAATTTATCCAAGATGTTAAATTTCCTTCAAAAGAGAGCCGCTGTCCGTTTTGTAAAGACTGCGTATGATCAGTTAGTTCTCCATGCTTATGTTCGGTAATTATGATCTGTGAATATTCCGTTGCTTTTTTTTTATATCTGCCATATATGCTCGAATTTTCAAGCCATAAAACGAATAATTTATGGCAAGACTGGTTCACCCTGTCGACAACCTCTTTTGATTTTTAAAGCAGTTTGATACTTGCAATTCATGATTATGTTCTTAGTGCTTCTATATCGCGTTTCTTTCCACTTACAAAGAAAATCCCCGAAGCCGAACGCCTTAAGTACTCTGAAAAAAAAAAGGACCGTGACACCTTCTAAACTGACATACGAAGCAAAAGAGCACTGACAATTCCATTCTGATCTATAGTACTTGCCTATATTAAGTTTTAACTGTGAGTCCTGGAATAAAAAAGACTCTATGACCTTTTTGCCTTCAATAGTGGAAAAAATGTCAGTTTTCTTTTTGTTTCTCCAAGCCCTTTACAGTTAACGGTACATCGAAATGTTTTTGAGACATGACATCTAATCGTATCGGTTGACTTTAATGCTAGTCTGGATATTCGTAAAGCTATGACAGGCGATAGCAAAAGCACATTTTGTGACATTATAAACAGAGTACAATGGTCATGTCACAGATGCAAACGTTGTTCGGAAGAAAAAAAAGTGCTCGGCACGTGAAGTTCATTTCAGCGTGTTCATCAGTAGAGAGAAGGGATGAGACTTAGTCTGCACATTCACAGAAAGTAAAATGCTTCAAATATATGACAGGCTAAACTGTGCCACGTGGTGTGTGGGGTGTGTGTGTGGGGTGGTGGTGGTGGTGGTGGTGGTGGTGGTGCATCACTTGGAGAGTCCTTCATGCAGTCACTCTCCCCATCCTCCCCCAAAATAACTCCCACTTCCGCCCCTCGCTTCCACCTCTACGCAAATAGGCACCGACATTCATTATGATGATGATGATGATGATGTGACGATAAGGTGGAGGAGAAGGAAGGTGATGTGTGATGATGATGATGATAAGGAGGAGGAGAGGAGGAGGAGGATGGTGATGGTGATGATGATGATGATAATGATAATGATGATGAGGAGGAGATGGTGATGCTGATGAGGATGAGGAGGAGGATGGTGATCATGATGATGATGACGATGATGATGATGATGATGATGATGATGAAGAGGAGGAGAATGGTGGTGATTACCATGGTGAGGGTGATGATGATGATGATGAGGAGGAGGAGGAGGAGGAGGATGATGGTGAGAATGACGATGATGATGAGGATGATAATGACGATTATGATGGTGTGATGATGATGATGAGGAGGATGGTGAGAATGACGATGATGATGAGGATGATGATGACGATTATGATGGCGATGATGATGACGATGAGGAGGAGGATGGTGATGATGATGATGATGATGATGATGATAGTGATGATGATGATGATGATGAGGAGGAGGAGGAGGAGGAGGATGGTGATGATCATTATGATCATGGGGATGGTGATGATGATGACGGTGATGATGATGATGATGATGATGATGGTGGTGGTGGTGGTGGGTGGTGGTGGTGAGGAGGAGGAGGAGGAGGAGGAGGAGGAGGAAGAAGAAGAACAATCATCATCATCATCATCATCATCATCATCATCAACACCATTGACATTACTATTCGTTATATCTATTGGATGTGTTTGCCTTTCAGTACAAGCTGGGGGAGGATCTACGAACAGGTCTGCTAGACAAGGTTCGCGGCCTTCAAGAGCACATTACGTCTCCTTGCATCAAAGAACCCCAGGTCTATACCAAACGACTGGCCGAAGTCGTGAACACACTGCAGCTATCCGAGGACCGACCCACTGAAGGCCAAACAGAAAGCGTGATTGGGCACCCATTTCTTTTTCCTTTCTGGAAAATCTTTCTTCCCTCCTCCTGTTTTTTTTTTAATTTGTTTTTTTCATAAATTCTTCTTTCTCCGCCTTGGTGTTGGTGTAAATAGTATTTAATTTCAGCGCGTGTCACGTTGTTAAGACAGGTAGATAAGAATCAGGCAGGACAACAAAGAAATTCTGATATAGATATAAAGCCCTGGCTTGAGAGAATATGTTCTCACAAAAACCTGCGAACGAGGTCTAGACAGTGATGCGTAAAGTTACCACAACATTGTCAATGAGCTTCAAATAGGGGGAAATGTGTAAAAAAAAAAAAAAAAAAAAAAAAAAAAAAAAAAAAAAAGTGTGTGTTGTTGTTGTTGTTCTTGTTTTGTTTTACGTCTTTCCACATTACGTGATAGACGAAAAAATCGGGGCCGGGAAAACAGGTTAACATAACGAGTCAAAAGAATGAACTTATGTACAGCTATAACACAAAAATAGAAAATCCACTTAACCGAAGATGGAAAAAAAGACAATCATGAAACTCTTCTTTTCTCACCACTGACTGTTATCTATTGTAAGTATTTGCCAATTGGACTTTTAGCTAAGTGCAAAAAGAAAAGGTATGTTTCACTTGCTTGACAGACAGAAAAAAAATTTTTGAATAGGCTGCATAGACTTATTTGGAATGAATTTTTTCATTAATTTACACAGAAGAATGTGATCAGTTGATAAGCTATGACCACATATACAGTGTATATTTTTGACATACTTTGTTTTAAAACAATCCAATTTCAATCTACAGATCAAGGAACTTATCTGTTGTCTACGAAAAATGTTTTGATCGTACTTACTTAGCTCTTCATGAATATTTTTCAGTTCATCGTGTAAACCAGAACACCCAGTTTCTCCTTCTATCAAATGAAAATTAGAAACTTATACTTTTTCTGTCAAAGTATAGCACTCTTGCACTGACATAGAGAAGTTCAAAATGTGAATCTGATGATCGTTTTTGCTCCTCTCTTTGCTCAAACATCAGCCTTTTAATTATAATATAACCAACAGTGGGAGGGCACCCAAAGAAATCTTATTTCAGTGTCTCTGACTGAGAGAAAATGTACTAAACTATTTATTTCAGTTATCATCTCAGGTCGAACTTTTAATGTAAAATTCTTCACTGTAATGAGAACTGACTTGGAATCTACATAGAAAACAATTTTGAATAAATTTTGAGGGTAATCAACAACAAATTTAAAGCCATAATTATAGCAGTTAACTCAGCAGAGGATACAGATGTTTTTCGAGATATATTCTTTGTTAAGGCCTGGGATAATATATGCTGCACCTGGATGTTCATTGATTAATGATCCATCAGTGTATATCTTAAAAAAAAAAAATGGAATAATGATCATGCAAATGCATTTTGATATTGAATAATAACAAATTAGTACTTTCAGCCTTTCTTAAATCTGTACGTTCAATATCAAAATGTGCTCGTGTTAGTTTCCAGGGAGGGATAGGAGACACAATAGATCTTTTTTTGCAATAGATGTTAGTTTGATATCTGAGGATTCTAAAATTGAGGAAGAATATGTTCTTAGAGTCGTTTCAGATGATATATTTTTAGCCCTTTTGGGAAAATCAGTATCCAATTTAAGATTTACTTCAGGGCCTATATTGTTGTCTATCGCAGAACTTCTTATAACAAATTTGGTGCATGCAAGATTCCTGTATTATTCCATTGGTAATATCACTGTATGCACTGTATGCTTTTGTACAAGAGGCATGGACTGGTAGCCCCATGGCTATCTTATATGCTTTGGAATCAACACTTTGGATTTTTCTCAATAAGCATTTGGGTGCACTGAAGAACACCTCGTGTGCATACGGTAATTTTGATCTAACCAGTGCAGTAGAAAGGTGCAACAGTGTGACTGTGTCCTGAGCCCAAGAATGCTGGCTAATAATCTTTCATAGATTTAAAGTTTTTCGAGCTTTTGTTAGAATATGCTCTATATGACAATTCCATGACAACTTTGATGTTAAATTTACTCCAAGGAATGTCACTATTTGTGTTTATTTGGTGAATATGCCGTTGACTTGAAATAAAGGCATATCAACTGAATCAGATCCAGTATTAAATAACATCCTGTGTGTTTTATCACTTGATATTTGCAAACCATTTTCAGTCATGTAAGCAGAAAAGGTATTTTTTTGCATCACTTTATAATATAGTACATCTGACAGATGTACATCTTTTTAATGTCACTTTCATCACACATACATATGTTATCTGCGTATTGGGCTAGTTTATATTTTTAGTAATTTTTGTGGTTAAATCGTACATCAGAGTACTAAAAAGTAAAGGGGCAATAACAGACCCTTGAGGAATGCCCATAAGTAGTTTTCCTCTTGTAGAATAGGAGTTCCCGACCTTCATTCTAATGTATCTATTTTCTAAGAAGTCTTTAAGAAAATCATAAATGTTTTCCTGATAATCCAATTTTTTTAACCTTATAAAGCAAACGAGAGTGCCATACTTATCATGAGCTTTAGTGATGTCAAAAAGAGATTGCTAGTAAACATTTTCTCATGGAAAACTGATGTTTAATTTGAGTGGTAAGTTTGACCAAGTGTTCAATAGCACTTCTACCCTTCGAAAACCTGCTTGGTTTGTTGGGATAAATTTGTTCTTTTCACAAATGTAGTTTAGTTTATTTAAAACAATTGTTTCATAACGTTTACTGACATGAGAAGTTAATGAAATAGGTATGTAACTATCTATACTTTCTTTCAGGTTACCTTCCTTGTGAATCGGCACTATTACTGATTCTTTCCATATTTGTGGCAAATGACCTGAACTCCAGCATTTTTTAAATGTTAGAAATGGCGTCAATCCCAACAGCTGTTTTTTTTTCGTTTGGGAGAGAATCTATGTATCCTTACCTCTTGTAATGTCATTTGTGCGTTGATGTCGCTTGTGTCATTATCAGATGCATCATTAAAGACATGGTAAAGTCTTTATCCTCTCTGAATTTTCTTTGGTTTTCAGACAACCCATCTAACCTGTTTACTTTAGCAAAGTGGTCGACAAACGCTTTTGCTTTGTCTGTGGATGATGGCAACTTGTTATTATCCAGAATAAAAGGATATTTTGGGAGTTTGATTCCATTTCTTATCGCTTTTATCTCTTTGCATACCATTCTACTATCTTTATGATCGAATGTGTTTCTTTTGCAAAATGTTATCCCAATAATCCTTTTTGGCTTGTTTCATAACACTATTACTATGTATACTCTATTACTATGTATACTCTCTATATTACTATGGATACTCTCTGTTACTATGTTTCATTTCCTTAAATTTTTTCATCTACTCTTTTCTTATCTTGATTTTTCTTAGTGTGCACGTATTTCTTGAATAACTGTTTTTTTTTTCTCTTTAACAGCCTTATCGCAAATCTTCAGTCCACCAACTGTTACCGAGATGTTTACCCCCTTTAGATCCTGATTTTTTCAATTTTTTAGAAAAAGCAAAACGTAAAAACAGACACTTTAGATCTTTAGAACAAAAATTACAAAACGTGTCATACGTTGTATCAATATCACCATCTGGAGATCAGCTTGTGTCTAGATCTTTAAGTGTATTGTAAAATTGAGACAATTAGGCATTTTTATAATCAAATTTGTGGGATTTTATCATCAGGTGTGTCTTCAAAATTAGGGGACTGAAATCTAACTGTAATGATGATTGGTATGTGAGTTTCACTATAACTTTCCCATGCACACGACAAAGCCATTTTAGGGTGAAACCAAAGTTAAATCAATAGCAGTAGGTCTATGTGTGGATAAGCATTAGGAACACTGGCATTAAGAACCATCATTGAGTAAACATAAAGTTGCGTTCTCGACCGTGACAATAAATGGTTTCAGCGTGGGGTGAAGTTGGGAACCATCATTGAGAACGTGAAGGAGGCTATACATATTGCCGCCAACAACCCCCACAACCCCACACTCAACCGGGACAGGGGCAGACACACACCTTGCCATCGGTGTACAACACCCTCATTGTTCAGTCACATGACCAGGGTTCGACCCGTGGTCGTGCGCACTGAACGCCAGTTCACCCAGTAGCCACACCACCACTGAAGAAGACAGATGGAGGTCTGTCGAAAGCTCCAAGTAAGTGCTATTCCTAGTTGAGTGACCTGTTTAAATCCGGTAGTCGTTATAAAGTTGAGTGTACAACATTTTCCACAAATCTATGACTACTGACCTGTGTGCACTCTTTTTCCCAGAAAGGAGAATTAGCATAAAGCCCCTTTCTACTAACCATAAACCATTATCATTCTGGATATTTTTCATCCATTCAGTATTATCTTCATCTAGACCCTTAGGTAAACATACAGAAGCACAGTTTACTTTTAGGGAGTCCGAAAACTTGACAGTTACAGCTCATGAAAAAATTCCATTTATCCACTTGGCACAGGTGATTGTTTGTCACAATGCTGTAGTCCAGTGTGAATATAGATAGCACAATTTGCTCGGCCACCATTCTTATCTGTATGTACTACTGGTGGATAGTAGTACTGTTCCAATCTTGGTAGTTTGGTCTTACTGATATTAACAGACTGGAATAAGAAAACGTGGCAGTCAGATGACAATAAAAATTGACGTAAGCAGTCAATGTTAGAATAGAGAGAGCGGCAGTTCCATTGCAGTGCCTGTATATGTTTGTTAAATTTCATGTTTGAAAAAATAGATAACCAAACAATTTTTTTTTAAAATGTTGCTTTAACACAATTGGAGTTTAGCTACACACAGACGTAGGCTGGTATGCTACATTCGTTCCGAACAAAAACAACAAAAAGTGTCACCAGTTATATAAGACATTGAACCTATTGGATCAGGCAGAGCCGTAGAAGGAATCCTCAGGGAAGGGAGTGGGGCGCAGGTACCGGGGACGTCGCACTGTCTTCCGGGGCCGTTCCCAGAAGAGGTTCCTCAAATGCTGGCCAATATTCCCTGCTAGGATGCTAGCTCCTCTAGCAGTGGGATGTAGCCCATCACTGAGGTTGAAGCGGACGGCTTGTAGTTGAAGTGAGTGAAGAAGGTGATTTTTTTTTTTTGTCATCATTTAGCTCCGATACCAAAAGCGCGTTGTACAAGTCCCATTTGATATTGAGCTCGGAGTCTGATGTAGGAGCCATCTTATTGATTATGATGTGTGCGTGTATGTGTGTGTGTGTGTGTGTGTGTGTGTGTGTGTGTGTGTTTATGTGTGTGTGTGGGGGGGGGGGGG
>JADBJO010003011.1:223957-238957 GCA_016801955.1 Conus betulinus | reverse complement strand
GTGTGATGGAATCCAGCAAAAAGATACCCCAATTCCTTTCAACATAATAACATGTATGTAATGTCTTGTTTCAAAAAGTAAATCTCTTCTTATTTTTGATTCCTAGTTTTGCAAGCTATATAGAACTGACTTGGAATCAACGCAAAAAAAGTATATTATAGACAGCAGTGTTATCGTCACACATAAAAAAATCAACGCCATAAGAATAGCATACAGTTCTGCCGTAAATATGGAGAACCCTTTCCCTAGAGAAAAGGATCTACGAAATTTCAGCAATGGAATCACAAAACCAGACCCTGCATATGAGTCTAAAATCGAGCCATCTGTAAAAATCTTCAGATGATATGGATACACGGTTTCAAGGTGTTCTTTTGCTTCACATGACAGAATATTAATGTTATCAACCTTCTTCATGTCAGTGTAATCTATATCGAATTTAGCTTGGATATGCTGCCAATGAGATATGCTTGAAACTATTGGCACATCTGAAATACTTTCAACACCAATGTTACACTTTTCAAATATTTCATTTGTATAATCCCTAACAGGCTGAAGAAAGGTAGGTAAGGTGTTGAGCTCTTTTATTATAGTCCTTTTCAGAATTTACTAATATATCTTGTCTTTCACTAAAACTAAAAATTATGAGCATAAATGATGCACAGCTGGACTGATGAAATATCCGATAGATACCAGTCCCTTCACAATAAGTATTGTTTTTAATCGACAATGGAAAAACAATTGACAGAGTGCGTGAGTGAGTGAGTGAGTGAGTGAGGAGTACAAGAAAGAAGGGTAGTCCAGACAGACACAGTTGAAGGGGGGGAAATGTATGATACACATCTGTGTGTGGAGTCACGAGACAGCTCGTTGAAAGGGTCTTCGAGGTGATATGGCTAGACTGGTGAAAGTTTAAGGTGGCAGGCAATCAGAGAGGTCGTTTGGACATTCTTGCGGATGATCTTATGAAACATAATCGCTCTTCTCTGTCTCCGACGTCATTCTCTTACAGTGCAGGGTCCTAGTTCTTCCGGCAATTTCTTTTAGAGCCAGATCCACGTACAGCACCTGCGATAAAACACAAAGCATCCGAATGGACAAAACATAGATTGTCCCAGATGATGATAACCAAATGGTAGGAGGGTAAATAATTTATACACAGTTTAAATGGAAAAGAATGTTGGACTGATATTCTGCACGGTTAGCTCAGATAATCGTAATCGAATGCTAGTCGGAGGATCAATGATTTATACACAGTTTAAACAGCCCTTTTCTCCAATATTGGTGTTTCATATAGTCAGCTCAGCTTTTGCACCAGTACTCATCCTATCTGCAGTCGTTGTGGAGAACGACCCCAAATGTTCATGTTGATTTTGTGGCTGCAGTGCAATGTTACTATAGTGCAGATCATGGAAGACTACGTTTCCTCTGAATACATTGAGTAACTCTGTCTTTGAATGCTGAATGATCTGACCAAAGTTCTATTTGAATTAGATCAACTTGTAGAGGATTTTTCCTCGTAATAATATACTTCTTCACGGCTGGGGATGTGCTTGTGTCATCTGCAAATAACGATAATAGATTCAATACAAGGAACAATATCATTTACATAATATACACTAAAAACAGTGGCTTAAGGACTGAACCCTGGGATACTCTCCCTGTCAATTTTTTTTTTTTTGTGGATTTTTGTTTTTACACTTATTGTGAAGGGACTGGTATGTATCGGATATTTCATCAGTCAGCAGTGTATCATTTATACTTAGACACACGTACTACACGCAATCAAATGCTTTAGAAATATAGAAAATATACGGACTGTACTGGGATACATTTGTCATATAAGTTGCGTCAATCATCGTAGATAACGAGTAACTGGTGTTTTCTTGAATCCTCTTCAATAAAAACCCGATTGTGCGTCAGAAACTAGGTTACTGGACATGAAGAAGTGATAAACATGCTTGTACATACCCCTTTCACTGAATTTGCCCACACGAGTTAGGAGAGATATCGGATGATGATTAGTACTATCATCTTTGCCTCCTTTCTTGTGGACTGGGGTTACATTGGCTATTTTTTCAAAGCTGCGGGAATTTGCTCTCAGAGAGGCATCGTTAAAAAGTACGTAAACAAGATTTCGATAATTCATCATTATGAGTTGCACGTGGACCGTGTGTTTTGCTGGTAATGAAGATTGTTTCGATAACATTTTTAACTTCATGAACATTCAAAGGTATTTCATCTAATTCAACTGATTCATTGGTGGATGTGTACAGTTGTGGGCAATTATTATCATCCAATTTACATTGATATCGAAAAAGTCGTTACGTATGTTCGCTTTCTCTGCATTCAAATTTTACGTTTTATGTTTTTTGAGTAAGTGGTGGTACGTTGCCTGGGTTAATGTCCTTTTTTAATCATTAATTGTCATAAACTTCTTTTTGACCAAACTCACAGGTGTCTATAACTTAATCGTTTAATTCGTTATAAAACTGTAACTTTATTAACCTTACTTTGCAACTACGTCGTTCCCTACAATACGAAAATGTTCTCTATTAGGCTATAGAATTGTTCTCTTAGTCTTTCAGTGGCGTTTGTTTCTCTCCTTGACAAATCCTTAAATTCATTATTAAACTAGGAAGCATCTTTTGGCCTTATTGTTACTGTCTTGGAAGGCTGCATTGCTTTGCTGCTGGCTTAAATCATTCAGTAAGAAAGTTCGAACGCTACGTCTACTGTATTATCTGCAAGTACATTGTTGCAGCTTATCGTCCTCTCAAAGTTCACCAAATGTGCCAGTGTCTAACCTATCATAATGGACACTGTAGCTTGGAAAGGGCTGTGTTCATATACAAGTGGTTCTAGAATGACACACAAAAAAATTGTGACCGCTGCAGACAAGAGGCTTGACGTCAATTGATTTGCTCACGTCAGGACGCTGAATGATGACGTAATCAGGGCAAGTTCTCTGAGTGGCTATTATTCTTGTAGGGTGGGGGTGGGGTAGGGGCGATTTACTACTTGTTAGAGATGACTGTGGTGTGAAATTATCAGTGAGATGTCTGGTTAGAGCAGTCAGACAGTCTTCGTCTGTGTCTTCCGTCGCCTTGAAGACAATACAGACAAATAGACTGCAGGACAAAACACGATGCATTTCCATCTTTTTGGGGCCTTATTCAAGGCAAAAAAACAAACAAGCAAAAAACAAACAAACAAAAACAAACAAAAATACATGCAGGACCGTTTTGTCTGTAATGTATGGCGGAACTAAACACTTTTCTTTTAAAATTTGCATCAATTCACGCCGTCTGTCACCTCGCTTTGAAACTCGTCTTGAAGAGTTTGTTTGCTGGCAGTTGTTTTTTTTTTTTTTTTTTTTTTTTTTTTTTTTTTGCTGTTGTTTTTTTAATGGGTTACTGACGCTGATTAAACCTTTTCTTTTAACTCTTCCGGTTGCACTAACAAAAAAAGTGCGTGATATCAGGTGTGTTTGATCTGACCATGTCGTATGGAACAAATGAAAAGTCGATGGGGGGGTGGGGGTGGGGGGTGGGGGACAAAAACTTTCCAACGAGGTCCTCCTTTGATATGAAAATGACTCAGCCAAAATCATATCTAAAAGAAAAGGACGAGGGGTGGGGGTGTAGGGGGAGGAGGAGGAGGCGTTACATGGTGAATATGAACAGCCTGATCATGAGCTGCCATGGAATCCTGTCTCGTCAACAGACCCCGTTTATTGCACCTGCATGGCGCCGACTGTCGTCAGCAGGAGAAGACTCCTCAGCCTAAGCGGGTCTTGCAGTAGTAGTCCGCCAACCCTATGGAACTGAGAAACGGGTCACTTCTGTTTGTTTGACCTAGCTACCATCCATCGAGCGGAGAGCGCTTCGCCACAGCTGCACGGAGGGTGCCGAGGAAGGGTGGACTAGGGAAATGTGCTGTGTGGAGAAATAAGCTGGGAATTTGCTATCGACTTTACATTTATCAGGCGCGCGCGTACTCACGCACATACACCCAGTCACACATACGCGCGCGCATACATATATACACACATGCATACATACATACACATATGCATACATACATACGTACATAGAGACAGAAGGCAGAGATTTGAAAAACAAAAAAAAAAAAGAGAGGGTAGTATGGGGAGTAGGGGAGTATGGGGTAAGAGAACTAAAATGGGAAGGAAGAAGAGGGTTTGGGGAACGTTAATGTTGTTTATTTTTTTTTTCTCACTTCCAACATGAAGGTAGTTATCAACTTTACATGTGAATTCTGTTTACATCATTCTCACTAGATGTACAGAAATGTCAAGCTGCCGATTCCTATCCATATGTCTGTTCTTGCCAACTCATCACCGACGTACGGTTCAGTAGTTACTTTCCCCCAAGTGACCGTTGCTAATGCTTCAGAGTAATAATGTGCTGTTGTAAATGGTTGCTCACACTACTGTGCCAGTGCAGGCAAATGTCAAGGGTTTATGATGTACAAATGCAATGTATGTATGTAAGCCAGCGTACTGCCCATATAAAGATCTGTACTCTTTTTTTTTCCCATTTTTTTTTCTCGGGGCTTGGGGGGGGGGGGGGGGGGGGGGGGGGGGGGGGGGGGGGGGGGGGGGGGGGGGGGGGGGAGGACTGTTGGGGTGGGGATAGGCGGTGGATAGATGGATATATATTTTTATTTGTTTTTGGATTTTTTCTCTTTCTTTCTCACTTTTTTGTTTGTTTGTTTGTTTGTTTTTTTTTTGGCTTTCTACTTTTTTTTGTAGCCTTCTGTAAATATTTTATTGATCTTTCTTGTCTTTTCATACTAGAAACACATATTCAGTCTGTCCATCTCTCTCTCTCTCTCTCTCTCTCTCTCTCTCTCTCTCTCTCTCTCTCTCTCTTTCTCTCTTTCTCTCTCTCTCTCTCTCTTCAAAAGAACTTTAAACAACAACGCTAATATTATATGCAAAATATGTAAAAAAAAAAAAAAAAAGAAGATAGAAGATGAGGACATGTGTTGTATAAATATGTTCTGTACAATGACATAAGGGGAAAAAAATCTTAATTTTGGTGTCAATCAATACGCAGTCTTGTTGAGAAATGGGTCTGTTTTCAATGTAAGGAAGCTTGGTGCATTTCTGTTTAATGCCATGAAGTTGTTAAGGCAAACCTTTGTTGACAGTCTCACACTAGAAAGCTGATTGGTTGTAATGTATGTGTGTTTTAGTACATGTTACCTTGACCTCATTTCTAAGGGCTGGGAGCCTGAAGGAATAAAAATTGTGTTCATTGTTCTCCGCCCTCAACAACAACAACAACGAATTCTCCCTCTCCGCGCGCTTTGCGCGCCAACCAGTATGACTTTTTTTAAGCAAGATGATGATGACGATGATGACTATATGCGGATGCATTTGACCATAAATCAGAGTTCATTCCCACGCACGCGATGCTGATGCTGATGATGATGATGCTTGTTTGCTGTCACATGGTGCTAAATCTGTTGTGCACGTAGGATTATTATATGCTACCTCTGTGTGTGTGTGTGTGTGTGTGTGTGTGTGTGTGTGTGTGTGTGTGTGTGACAGATAATTTGTGTGGGTTTTTTTTTCATCATCAGTGCTAATATTTGTAATCAGTGTTCTTGCTATAATTAGTTCTTTATTGTGTTGTAGTCCCTGAACTGGGACAAGGGCCAGATAAAATCAACGAAGGAGAAACGGAACTTCTTGCTTACCTGTTACACGTGGGAATAAACATCAATCAATCAGTCAGTCAGTCTCCCTCTCTCTTTATCAATCAGTCTCTATATCAGTCTATCTATCAGTCCATCTATCTATCTCTATCTATCAGTCTGTTTATCTTTCTGTCTGTCTAGCTAGCTAGTTCGATACATAGATCTATCTATCTATTTATCTATCTATCTATCTATCTTTCTGTCTGTCTGTCTGTCTGTCTGTCTGTCTGTCTGTCTGTCTGTCTCATGCACGTTGACTTGAACGCGGTGACAGCCCTGATATGGCCCTATGCGGTCGGCTGGGCTTTAAGCGACAAATTCGGACTCAACATTTCTGAAAATCCAGCTCATTCGCTCTTTGTCTGTATATTTCCTCTTATGATCGTTGTCAGTTGGTCTCTTTCTGAGTCTCTCTCCCCTCTCAACTTATCGCTCTTGATTTTTGTGCCTCTGCTTTGCAATTGGGTCTTTGTATTCTGTTATGTTATTATGTCACTTATAGATAGATAGATAGATAGATAGACAGACAGACAGACAGACGGACGGACAGATAGATAGAATAGATAGATAGATAGATAGATAGATAGACAGACAGACGGATAGATTCATAGATAGATTCATAGACAGACAGACAGACAAACAGAGAGATAGATAGATAGGTAGATAAATAGATAACAGATAGATCGACAAATAGACAGACAGGCAGATAGAGAGGTAGACAGATACATTGACAAGCCGATAGACAGACAGACAGACAGACAGACAGACAGACGATCTTCACGTACACACAGAGGCAATCATGCGCCGCACGCGCAAGCACACACGTGACTTCTTTCTTTCAACATAACACACCAGGAACACAATTGTAAAATTCTTCCCAGTTAAAAAAAAGGAATAATGCTTTCTATTCGCGCCTCACTCGCTTTGGCGCGAAGTTTTTTTTTTTTTTTTTTTTTTGTGGTCAGTATATCATTCAACAAAACACACACACACACACACACACACACACACATTCCTCATACACATTTCATTTTTTTTTTTTTTTTTTTTTTGGGGGGGGGGGTATACAGACGTTCAATTTGCCCTGTTTCTGGGTTCACAGACCCCAGTTCTTATTTGTCTAGATACTGCTTATTTTTTTTTTTTTGTTTTGTTTTGTTTTTCAGTGCGACCAGTTTTCACTTCAAATTGAAAAAACAAAACAACAACAACAACAACAAAAATCAAGATCCTCTGAGCAGCCTCCCAACGCCTCAAGGGCTGTAAGAGCGACTGGGGCCTACATTTTAATGTCTCTTCCCACATGCAGAGTGCTTGCCCCTAGAAAGACAAGGCACTCTGTCGGTAATCTAAATAGATCACTTACTGATGATCGATCACAGGATCCCGATCTTACCCATCGAATGTGTGAACAGGGTCTGAGTTTGGAAATCATCCCAATCACGATAGGAACGAAAAATAAACATTGAAAATTCGAGATTGCGATAAAAAACGTTTGCATTGAAAATTATCAACTGTGTTCACACATCCCCTACTCATCCTAGAATCAACAAAAACTCAACGAAACAAATAATTGCAGGGGGGGGGGGGGGGGGGGGGGGGGGGGGGGGGGGGGGGGGGGGGGTGCGGGGGGTTGGGGGTTGGGGGCTGGCTCATGGTGAACAGACAATGCAGATCTCAGTTCAAACACACACACACACACACACACACACACACACACACACACACACACATACACGCGCGCGCGCGCACACACATACACACACACACACACACACACACACACACATATTCAAAGATTCAAATATTTTGTTTTTAGTTGTTCAAAATTTATAGCCTGCAAAGCCAGGTTATCCCATGGGTTTTACCTGGTGACAGGGCCAGGAAGTCGTTAGTGCAAGCTGTCTGGACTTTTCTCATGACATCCAGTACTTTATTGAAAGCTCAAATTCTTATTTTCATCCTCCATTTTCTATGAATACGTTTACCCTATTTTCCGCTAAAATCTATGCCATTTGACAATCAAATTGAGCTCCATGTTCGTATTTCAAACTCAAATCTACGCTCATTGACAATCAACATACGATCCACGTACCTTTGTTCATGCGGACACCAACACTATTTGCCAATTAACATGTGGTACACGTGCCTTATAACATACAAAAATCTACACTATTTGACAATCAACATTTGCTCTACATACCTTATTTCATTAGGAAAGCTAAACCATTTGACTGTTAACATGTGGTAAACCTACCTATATTTCACACGAAAATCTACGCTATTTGACAATGGACATATAGTCCACGTATCTTATTTCATATGAAAATGATGGCAGGAGTGGAACAACAGACTGGCAGCAGTGGCACAGAAGTGGGCGATGCAATGCAAGAGTGACCATGATGCGAATGGCGACCGTGCAGAGCCAAGTGCGTGTTTGTCTGGTTCCCAGCGGAACTGAGAGAACAGGTTTAATAGTCATGCGTAGGTTGAGGTGACCTGCACTCCTCTTCAACAGAGCCAGGTGCGTGTTTGTCTGGTTCCCTGTGGAACTGGGAGAACAGGTTTAATGGTCGTGCTTAGGTTGAAGTGACCTGCACTTCTCTTCAGCAGAGCCAGGTGCCTGTTTGTCTGGTCCCATTGGAACTGGGAGAACAGGTTTAATGGTCGTGCTTAGGTTGAAGTGACCTGCACTTCTCTTCAACAGAGCCAGGTGCCTGTTTGTCTGGTTCCCTGTGGAACTGGGAGAACAGGTTTAATGGTCGTGCGTAGATTGAGGTGACCTGCACTCCTCTTCAACAGAGCCAGGTGCGTGTTTGTCTGGTTCCCTGTGGAACTGGGAGAACAGGTGTAGTGGTCGTGCATAGGTTGAGGTGACCTGCACTCCTCTTCAACAGAGCCAGGTGCGTGTTTGTCTGGTTCCCTGTGGAACTGGGAGAACAGGTTTAATGGTCGTGCGTAGATTGAGGTGACCTGCACTCCTCTTCAACAGAGCCAGGTGCGTGTTTGTCTGGTTCCCTGTGGAACTGGGAGAAGTGAATTCATCATTATGCTTAGGTTGAGGACATCAGCACCTCTCTTATGTAGATCCAAGTATGTGTTTGTCTGGTTTGCAGTGGAACTGGGAGAAGTGGATTGCTGGTCGTGTTTAGGCTGAGGTAATCAGCACTCCCGTTGAACAGCTTTAGATATGTGTGTTTGTGTTGTGCGCGCACACACACACACACACACACACACACACACACACAACAGGTGGACTGAATATATTGCCTGTCATTCTTGACACGATGTAGTCGGTATCTCTGCATGGTAGAACGAGACGTGCTTGAGTCTTGTTCCTGGTGAAAAGGAGCGTGAACTGACCGTCACGCTTAGCTGATGATAATCAACGTCCGTCCTCGGCACAGCCAGGTATCTGTGTGTGTTTGTCCCCCAGGGGAAAAGGGAGGAGGAATGGGAGTGGGGGCAAGATGAGGCACTGGTTATCGGGGTGGTGTTGAGTACCTCGACAATCGCTTAGTCCTCTCCTGCCCTTCTTTTCCTCTTCCACTGCCTTCTGTCTGCCCCCCCCCCCCCCCCCCCCCCCCGCCACCCACCCCCCAGCCCCTTTCCACCTCCATCTCTCCTTCTCCAAGGCACTTTTTCTGTGAAACTGAGTGTTTATGTGTCTGACTATCAGCCAAAAAGGAAATGAATGGGTTGGTTGTCTCTTTCATGCTGAGGTTATCGACACAAGTTTATTTCAGTTCATGATGATGATGATGATGACTGTTATTATCATTATTGTCATTGTGTGTATCATGATATTTAATACGTTTATGATTTTATCAAGTTTAATATAGCTAGCATTATTATGATTATCCTCATCAACAACATCATCATCATTATTATTGTTACTATTGTCATTACTAATGTTATTGTTACCATTATCATAATTATCATCATCGACATTATTATTATAATTATTATTATTATTATTATTATTATTTTCATCGTCATCACCATTACTATTATTGTTGTTGTTGTTGTTATTGTTGTTGTTGTTGTCTTCATAATACCTTTTACTATCATCATCATCATTATGATGATGATGATGATGATGATGATGATGATGATGATTATTGTTTCTATTTTTTGTTGTTATTGTGTTGTTGTTGCTATTATCAAAATCCTGAATCAAACACTGAATCAAGTGTGATATCAGCCACTGCGCAGCAGACTTGCAAGCTCAATGGTTCCAGTTTTGATTACCGCTCTGCTCCATGTTTGAGTCCCAACTTTTCTTCTCGGAGATGTAAGTGCTAATGGTTACAACGGGAAGACCGGGATCAGGCTGTCGACTTTTACCCATAAAAAACGAATGGGTGTCAAAGCGTCACTCAAATTTCTTGACCAGCTCTTGCAGGTGTCTGTATCTCTTAGGCATGACTGACTCTGGGAAGTATTATGGAAGGAAGCTTGTATTACAGCACTGCCACTTCTGTAAAACGAACTTGCACGTCAAGCCAAACATGCACGGAACCGATTTTGACAATGTGACAGCCCTAATACGGCTCCCCGATATCGGCTGGACTTTAAACATCATGGATAGGGCTGTCTGGCCAGAGCTGTCTCTCTTCAGCTGTCTGGCCAGAGCGGAACCTCACGATACTATCTTACCATCCGGACTGATCATTATCAGAAAGTCACACCCTGTGGCCGTTCACGCCCTGCTCTCGTGAAGACTCTGGTTTCGATTTGATCTCAACTCCTACGGCCTTGTGGAATAGGTGTTAAAGCCGTCAGTATCACGGGACCTGTCGATAAATCAATAAGATATCCACCTCTGGAGGGGCGCGCTCTCTCACTAGCTCCGCAGCAAAGCAGTTACTGTCGTCAGTTGGGGGCATTAGCAGGTGGTGTCCTGCGTATGTTGGAGCAGACCGAGCTCAACTGAACACAACCAAAGTTACTCGGAACTTAAAAGGAGAAAAAAAAAAGTGCTGTGCTGCCCAATGAACAAGACAAAAACAAACAAACAACTAAACAAAACCGAACAAACAAAACAAACAAACTTCACGGCAAACACGACGCTTTTTGACCTCTTTGGTCTTCCTTAGGCAAGATAAACACCATTCAGGATCATGAAAACGAAGAACGAACAATCGCCTCTCTCGTCAAAACTAGGCGCAAAATGGACTGAAATGAATGAACATCAGCATGGCAGCAGAATAAGACCTGTTCTATTGTCCACTTGAAGCTGATGGCTCCCCATTGATAGCCGATGGTCAAACTGCTGAGGGTCAAAGCTAGGAGTGGAAGGAAAACGAAAATGAAATAGAAACAACAAAACACACGAGTAAGATATTTCTCGCCTGCCATTGGTCAGACGATAATGACATGAGATGCAGCGGGGTGTGAAACCTTTCAGCCTGTGGCAGATCCTGTCAGTAAGCAGCCATGTGTTGCGGAAGTGCTCTCGAAGAAAAAGAAAATCCGTGTGTGTGTGTGTGTGTGTGTGTGTGAGAGAGAGAGAGAGAGAGAGAGAGAGAGAGAGAGAGAGAGTGTGTGTGTGTGTGTGTGTGTGTGTGTGTGTGTGTGTGTGTGTGTGTGTGTGTTTATTTCCTATCTACTGTGCCACCTGAGTGGCATTGCATCAACTCTCTTCATTCATTCCAATCCCCTCCCCCCCCTCACACCATCCCCCCCCCCCCCCCCTCCCCACCCCCCCCCCCCCCCCCCCCCCCCCCCCCCCCCCCCCCCCCCCCCCCCCCCCCCCCTCCGTCCACAGTTACAGCCTGGCCCAGCCCGCTGCAGCCTCGGCACTGGTAATCCACACATGACGTGGTCGATTTCAAGTCATCAAGAGGCAACCCACCGGAGGAGACACTGCGTTGTTGCCGAGTCACTTCGGTGGTGTTCAGTTGTGCCTGGTTTGATCCAACGTACGCAGGACACCACCTACTAAGCCCCCTACTGGTGACAGTGATTGCTTTGTCGCGGATCCGGGGTGCGTGAGCTCTCCCTCCGGAGGGTGCTACCACGTCTGTCCAATGCAAGCCCCAGTGGATTTGCCGATACTGGTGACCCCGACAGAATCAAACCCAAGGCCACAGAGGTGGAGAGGGGTCACCATGAAAGCAGGGCATGAAGGGCCACAGATTTTGAGACTTTTTGATGCTGATCGATGAGACTGAGGATAATGAGGATGACGCTACGGATTTCCATTCCAGTCTGAGACTGCATGACAGGACTGTACTCTACCTTCCTTTCATGATATAGCCCGGCGTCAGTCAGGCCCGAAAGATACAGGCACCTGCAGTGTTGGTCAGGAAACTTGAGGAACACTTTCAGAGACGCACCCATGAAGTGGATGAAACTCGACTGTGTCCCAGTCTTCCCAACTGAACCCGTAGCAAACTCGACTCTAGGTAGGAGCCGGTCGGAGCTGAAAAATCCCACATGGCTTTGATGGGAATGAAACCCACGACCTCCCAGCCATGGCGGCTGCTCACTGTGTGTTCTTTGGTTCTTGCCAGACGCAAACCGAAACAGGAATTAACAAGTAAAGCAGAATGTCCTTTCTTCTTTTAAGATCAGATCATCATTGCATAATTAGATTCGAACCCAAGACTCCTACTGAATTTAGCACAGGGGTCCCACGCGTGGCGTTCTCTTTCGTCATTCAGTTATTGTCGCTGGTGTTCTATGGTCTTGAACTTGATTCGTAAAAGTCATTTTTTTTCCCCTTTGAATTGGTTTGGTTTCAATATATTTTGTGTCCCTGCTAGTCGTTTGTGATCGACATTTCAAATTGATTGGTCTTAATCTGTTATGCTTGTGAAGGTCTAGGTCTACCATGACGGAAAGAGAATCCCATTTTGATTCTGATTCGGCTTATGGAAGAGCAAACAACAAAACGCAGTAGAGTTGGGCGTGGACGTCATTCGACAAATTTTGCAATAAATGGATACTCCATGGCCAAAAAAAATTTGAACAACTAAAAACAAACAAAGAAACAAAACAAGACAAAACAAAAAACAAAAAACCCAAACAAACAAAACAAAAACAAAAAAAAATAACAAGATGCAAAGTATGTAAACGTACTCCCAGTTTATCCTGAATACGCGTGATATATTCCATAAAGAGTAAAAAGCCGTCTTGGGCCGGTGTTACCGTTAGTAATGGCTATTCTGGTAAACATCGGCCATCGTCTGTGACCTATAATGAACATACTTACAAATTTTCAGAAAGATCGGCCAAGAACTTTCTGAGATTTTCCATCAAGAAGAAAACCATTTTGGGCCGTTAGTAACGGCTATAACGGTAAACTTAAACATCGGGCATCTCTGTGACCCATAATGAACATACCTACAAATTTTCAGAAAGATCGGCCACTTACTTTCTGAGATATTCCATAAAAAAAAAAAAAACCGTTATGGGTCGTTATAGCCGTTAGTATGGCCATAACGGTAAATTAAACGTCGGCATGATCCGTGACCCATAATGAACATACCTACAAATTTTCAGAAAGATCGGCCAAGTACTTTCCGAGACATTCCATGAAGAAGAAAAACCGTTATGGGCCGTTACAGCCGTTAGTAACGACTATAACGGGGTAAAAACTAAAACATCGGGCATCATCCGTGACCCATAATGAACATATCTGCTAAATTTTCACAAAGATCGGCCGAGTACTATCTGAGATATTCCATAAGAAGAAAAAAAAACCGTTACAGGACGTTCGTTACAGCCGTTAGTAACAGCTCTAAACGGTTACCTAAAAACATCGCTCATTATTCGTGACCCATAATGAACATACCTACAAATTTTCAGAAAGATCGGCCAAATACTTTCTGAGATATTCCATAAAGAAGAAAAAACCGTTACAGGCCGTTACAGCCGTTAG
The DNA here is from genome assembly GCA_016801955.1 of Conus betulinus. NCBI lineage: Eukaryota > Metazoa > Mollusca > Gastropoda > Neogastropoda > Conidae > Conus > Conus betulinus. The sequence continues at coordinate 225,345 of JADBJO010003011.1, read as the reverse complement.
TAACGGCTATAATGGGGGGGGACTAAAACACCGGGCATCATCCCGTGACGCATAATGAACATACCTGCTAATTTTCACACAGATCGGCCAAGTATCTTCGGAGATATTCTATAAAGAAGAAAAACCATTATAGGCCGTTACAGCCGTTAGTAACGGCTACAACGGTAAACTAAAACGTCGGGCATTATTTGTGACCCATAATGAAGATACCTGCTAATTTTCAGAAATATCGGCCAAGTATTTTCTGAGATAGTCCATAAAGAAGAAAAACAGTTACAGGCCGTTACAGCCGTTAGTGCAGCTATAACAGTAAACTAAAACATCGCTCATTATTCGTGACCCATAATGAACATACCTACACATTTTCAGAAAGATCGGCCACGTACTTTCGGAGATATTCCATAAAGAAGAAAAAAACCGTTACAGGCCGTTACAGCCGTTAGTAACGGTTATAACGGGGTAAACTAAAACGTAGGGCATCATCCGTGACCATCAATGAACATACATACAAATTTACAGAAAGATCGGCCTAGTACTTTCTGAGATATTCCATAAAGAGAAAAAAACGTTTACAGGCCGTTACAGCCGTTAGTAACGGGTTATAACGGTAAACTAAAACATCGAGCATTATTCGTGACCCATAATGAACATACCTACAAGTTTTCAGGAAGATTGGCCAAGTACTTTCTGCGATATTCCATAAAGAGGAAAAAACCGTTAGTAACGGCTATAACAACGAGGTAACTAAAAACATCGGGCATTATCCGTGACCCATAATGAACGTACCTGCTCATTTTTACAAAGATCAGCCAGGTACTTTCTGAGATATTCCATGAAGAAGAAAAACCGTTACAGGCCGTTACAGCCGTTAGTAACGGCTATAGCGGTAAACTGAAACATCGGTCATCATCCGTGGCCCATAATGAACATACCTACAAATTTTCAGAAAGATCGGCCTAGTAGTTTTGTCTGGAGCGAGTGGAAACACATTTTGACCATGGACACACACAGACAGACAGACAGACACAGAGACAGCATTTCTTCGTTTCCATGGTAACGTCCTCCCTGTTCTATAAGAACTGGGAGTACAAAAACGAAAAGAAAAAACACACTTTTTTGCGTAACACTCCGGAGGAGAATGCACTTAGCAGTGACAAAGAGAGGGAGCTGGAGGAAGAAGACAAATCATGTGTGTGGGCCCCTTGCGCTAACAGCTGACCGTAATATCACGTGCACAAGATCGTCACATTTCGCTCTTTTTTCGCTGCATATACGGTTCGTCCTCCGTTTTCATAACTTCTTTGATAACTTCTGTTGTATGCGTATATTCACACATGAATCAAAAAAGGCCATTTGTCTCTCCTGTTCTTTTCCTTTCTTTTTATCGT
>JADBJO010003011.1:196457-218957 GCA_016801955.1 Conus betulinus | reverse complement strand
TTTATCACCTTTTGCCAGCTTTTTCAAATGCCATTTTGGAATAAAATTCCACATATTTTTTCAGTCGCGTCAAACAGCTTTTCTGCCCATTGTAAATAAAAATATTTTTGTACATCGAGCATGTTTAATATTTAAAAAAAAAAACCCTCTCTATACTCACCTTCCATTACTTTTCGTTTTACTTTTCAAAAGCTCTCATATTACTTTTTTTTTTGCCAGAGAAATTTATACAGTATTGTATTTATTTTGTTTACTACACTATGCGGAAGACCTATAGATTGTATTATGTATATAAATTGGCTGATCAAAAAAGGTCTTTATAACTACAACTTTACCTTGAATACTCAGGTCACGTTTACTCCATTCCTTAATAATGGAATTCATACATCTAATCTATGAGACCAGCTGTCTTCAATGTCTCGTGCCATTTTGTTTGCTTCAAAATAAATGCCCACTATTTTCATTTTACTGACCAGAGTAAATGAATATTTTCATCTTCATTCTTATTACCCATTCTCAAAACCTTATTTTTTGTGTGTATCTAATCTAAGGCTCGAAATTCTTTCGAACTCAGTTAGTATTTCTAAAGCTGTAAGCATGTCTGTTCTGTTTTTCAGAAAAAAGTGTTGTGTCGTCGGCCATTTGTTTTATTTTTAATGAACTGGGCTTGTGCAATGAGGCATTGGAACTTTAATGCCCTCTAAGGAACTGTTTCTAATTGTGATTGCAAGCAGCTCTATATCCAGTACGAACGCGAGAAGTGAAAAAGGGCAACTCTGTCTGATACCACAGGCAATATCAAAAGGTTCGGAAATCCAGCCTCTGTGATTAATACTGCTTGAACTACCGTTGTTAAGAACATACAGCCACCTTTTAAAGTCCACACCAAAACAAAAAACATCAAATGCATGTAACAAAAATTTTCTGGATATTGAATCGAAGGCTTTACAGTAGTCCACTGCTAGTAGATATATGTTGTGGTAACTATACACATCACTGTCCAGACCTCCTTCACAGATGTTTTGTGAGAGCATAGTCTCTGAAGCTAAGCTTTTATATCAGAATTTCTTCGTTGTCTTATCTGATTCCTATCTATTTATGTCAAAATCGTGACACACGACTGAAATGAAATACAATTTACACCAAGACCAAGGCGGAGAAGAAGCAATTGATTTAAAAAACAAACAAACAAACAAACAAACAAACAGGGAGAAGGAAGAAAGAGTTTCCAGAAAGAATAAAAAAAATGGGTGCCCAATCACACTTTCTGTTTGGCCTTCAGTATTTGTCCTCGAGTGGCTGCAGCGTGTCCACGACTTCGGCCAGTCGTTTAGTATAGACCAGGGGTTTCTTTGGTGCAAGGAGACGTTCTGTGCTCTTGAAAGCCACGAACCTTGTCTAGCAGACCTGTTCGTAGGTCCTCCCCCAGCTTGTACTGAAAGACACACACATCCAATAGATATAACGAATAATAACATCAATGATGTCAATGATGATGATGATGATGATGATTGTTCCTCCTCCTCCTCTGCCTCCTCCTCCTCCTCCTCCTCTCCTCCTCCTCCTCGTCATCATCATCATCATCACCATCATCATCATCATCATCATCATCATCATCGTCGTCGTCGTCGTCGTCGTCGTCGTCGTCGCCATCATCATCACCATCACCACAACCACCACCACCACCACCACCATCATCATCATCATCATCATCATCATCATCACCATCACCATCCTAATCAATATTATCATCATCATCATCGTTACCATCATCACCATCATCATCATCATCATCATCATCATCATCATCATCATCATCACCATCCTCCTCCTCCTCCTCCTCCTCCTCCTCATCATCATCATCATCATCATCACCCACCACCACCATTCTCTCCCTTCTCCTCATCTCCATCATCATCATCATCATCATCATCATCATCATCATCACCTTCATCTCCTCTTCCTCCTCCTCCACCTCCTCCTCCTCCTCCTCCTCCTCCTCCTCCTCTCATCATCATCATCATCATCATCATCATCATCACCTTCATCTCCTCTCCTCCTCCTCCTCCTCCTCATCATCATCATAATTATCATTATCATCACAATCACCATCCTCCTCCTCCTCCTCCTTATCATCATCATCATCATCATCATCATCATCATCATCATCATCATCATCGTCATCACCATCATCATCATCACCATCACCATCATCATTGTCATCATAATGGGTGTCAGTGCCTATCTGGAGAGAGGTGTAGGCGAGGGGCGGAAGTGGGTGTTATTTGGGAGAGGATGGGGAGAGTGACTGCATGAAGGACTCTCCAAATGACGCACCACCCACCCACCCACACACACACACACACACACACACACACACACACACACACACACACACACACACACACACGTGGCACAGTTCAGCATGTCAAATATTTGAAGCATTTTACTTTCTGTGAATGTGCAGACTAAGTCTCATCCCTTCTCTACTGATGAACACGCTGAAATGAATACTTCACGTGCCGAGCACTTTTTTTTCCGAACAACGTTTGCATTTGTGACATGACCATTGTGCTCTGTTTATAATGTCACAAAATGTGAAGAATGTATTGAAAGCCAGCCAGGACCAGGGTCTTAAAAGGAAGAATGGATTGAAAGCCAGCCAGGACCAGGGTCTTAAAAGGAAGAATGGATTGAAAACCAGCCAGGACCAGGGTCTTAAAAGGAAGAATGGATTGAAAGCCAGCCAGGACCAGGGTCTTAAAAGGAAGAATGCATTGAAAGCCAGCCAGGACCAGGGTCTTAAAAGGAAGAAAGGATTGAAAGCCAGCCAGGATCAGTCTTCCTAGGAGAATGCGTAGAAAGCCAGCCAGGACAAGGATCTTCCTGGGATGGCAAAAATGCATAGAAAGCCAGCCAGGATCAGGGTCTTCCAAGGAAGAAGGGATCGAAAGCCAGCCATGACCAGAGTCTTCCTGGGAAGAATGCATAGAAATCCAGCCAGGACCAGAGTCTTCCTAGGAAGAATGCATAGAAATCCAGCCAGGACCAGAGTCTTTCCTGGGAAGAATGCATAGAAATCCAGCCAGGACCAGAGTCTTCCTGGGAAGAATGCATAGAAAACCAGCCAGGAGCAAGATCACCCTGTGAAGAATGCATAAAAAAGGCAGGACCAGTGTCTTTCAGGGAAGAATGGATAGGAAGCCAGTTAGAATCCATATCTCTCTGAGAAGAATGGATAGAAAGCCAGCTAGGACTAGGGTCCACCTGAGAACAATGCATAGAAAGCCAGTCAGGAGCAAGATCACCATGGGAAAAAAAAACAAACAAAAAAAAAGCCAGCAAGAGCCAGGGGTTTTTCCTGGGAAGAATGTATAGAAAGCCAGACAGAACCAGAATCTTCCCCGGAATCATACATAGAAAGCGCCAACCGAGACCAAGGTCTCACCGGGGAAGATGCGTTGCCATGGGACAGCGCCACTTTTTCTGTCAGCACCAGTGTTTTTGTTTGTTTGTTTGTTTTTTTTTAATCCATCAAAAGTCTCTTACTTCAGCGTGACGGAGTCAGTAGGCAGTTCTGTGTCTTGCCCTAGGTTCCTTTACGTGCCGCGGATCCCATGCTTGCTGCCTGCGTGGGGAAGCTGAATTCATTGTCTCATCCGAAGAACTACTGGTCAGACCATCGCATTAAGGTCTCAGTACCAAAAAAAAGGGGGGGGGGAACGGGTAGGGGAGGGGTGTCACAGAGAGAGAGAGAGAGAGAGAGAGAGAGAGAGAGAGAGAGAGAGAGAGAGAGAGAGAGAGAGAGAGAGAGAGAGAGAGAGAGAGAGAGAGAGAGAGAGAGAGAGAGAGGGACTCTATGCAAGACTCGAACCACCGACTAGGGATTATAGCTACTTTCCTGAGTTAAAGCATGGTCCCCCGGGTCTCCCGAAAATGGAGACCTTGAACAGGCACACTACTACCAACCACCATCAATCACCACCAGCAAACACCACACCGACACCTAAAAAAAAAAAAAAAAAAAAAAAAGAAAAAGAAAAAAAAAAATTCCACCTCGAAAACCCATCAACCCTTCCACCCTTCCCCTCCCTTTCCCGTGTCACCTCACCACCCACCACTCACCCCCTAGGCCACCCCCTTTTTAGCCACCACCACCACCACCACCACCACCAACCGCAACCTTCTTCCTCTTCGCCCACCTGAGCGAAAGCGTCATACAGGTACAGGAACGTTTTTCCGAAAGCCCGTCGGTTGCCGTGCAGGATTTGAACTCCATGACTCTCTGCCAACGTGCACACACTACTGGCGTCCCGGTTGCGATGTATGCAATGGTCCGTGCGGTAGTTCAACGTGCAGTCCAGCCAGAACAGGCGCTCTGCGAAACAGGACACAGCATGAAATTCCGGCACAACAGGAACTGCAATCTTTATACAGTGACACAGATGAGCCAACAAGTCTGCCTCCAAACTAGCCCACTGCTCAAGATAGCTCCGCAAAACAGAACACGGCACGAAATTCCACCACAACAGGAACTGCAATTTTACAGTTACACAACTGAGCAAACAAGTCTAACCCCAAACTAGTCAACTGCTCAAGATAGCTCCGCAAAAACAGAATACGGAATGAAATTCCACCACAACAGGTACTGCAAACCTTACAGTTAATACAGCTGAACCAACAAGTCTGCCCCCAAATTTAGTGCACTGCTCCAGAGTCAGTCACACCAGCCTGCCGTGGCGAAGTGGTTAGCATCGCGGACTCCCGGCTGGGAGGTCGTGGGTTCGAGTCCAATCAGAGCCAAGTGGGATTTTTTCTTTTTTTTTTTTTTTTTTTTTTTTTTTTGGGGGGGGGGGAGGGGGTGCTTGAGCTGGCTCCTACCCAGAGTTGAGTTTGCTACGGATTCAGATGGGAAGACTGGGACCACACAGTTTGGGTTTCATCCACTTAATGGATGCGTCTTTGTGAGAGTATTGATCAAATATCCTGGTTAACACTGCAGGTGTCTGTATCTCTCGGGCCTGGTTGACGCTGGGACACACTATAATTATAAGTGTAGAGTACAGCTCTATCATTATAGTCTCAGACCAGAATGAAAACCACACAGCATTCTCTCCATCACCCCCATTCTCATCATTCAGCATTTCAATTCTGTGTCCCTGCATGCCCTGTTCTCATGGCGACCTTAGTTTAGATGCTCTCTCCATGTCTATGGCCCTAGTTTGATTCTGTCGGCGTCACCGGTATCGGCAAGGTCGTGGGGGCTGTCACTGGAAAGACGTGGTGATGCACTCCGGAGGGAGAGTTCACTCACGCCGGCTCCACCACTAAGCAATTATTGTCATTAGTAGGGGGCTTAGTAATTGAAGTCCTGCGTATGTTAGATCAGAACAGGCGCCACTGAACACCACCGAAGTGATTCTTCAGCAGTGCAGTGTCTCCTCCGGTGGGCTGCCTCTTGACGACTTGACATTGACTGCTCCCTGTGAATTGCCGGTGTTGGGGCTGCGGCGGGATGACCCGTTCTGTGGCAGTAACTGGAGGACGGTGGGCGGGTGGGGGTGGGGTGGCACAATAAGCAGTTTGGGTGCAGTGCCACTGTGATGGCACAGAGGATGGGACAGCAAGAAAAAAAATAAGATACAGTCACAACTGAGCAGTGTACTACAGACGGGTGCATAACTAAGAGAACTCCCACGGTAGTGGGGACGAGCAGTCCAGCGAGTGTGATAGGTTTTCAGAGCCGCCCAGTGGTGTGTGCGCTGCAAAAGGTACAGTCGCTGGTGAACCAACACTCTAGTCATGACAGGGGGCACTTCAAAAGGTACAGTCGCTGGTGAACCAACACTCTAGTCATGACAGGGGGCACTTCAAAAGGTACAGCCACTGGTGAACCAACACTCTAGCCATGACAGGGGGCACTTCAAAAGGTACAGTCACTGGTGAACCAACACTCTAGCCATGACAGGGGCACTTCAAAAGGTACAGCACTGGTGAACCAACACTCTAGTCATGACAGGGGGCACTTCAAAAGGTACAGCCACTGGTGAACCAACACTCTAGTCATGACAGGGGGTACTTCAAAAAGGTACAGCCACTGGTGAACCAACACTCTAGTCATGACAGGGGGCACTTCAAAAGGTACAGTCACTGGTGAACCAACACTCTAGTCATGACAGGGGGCACTTCAAAAGGTACAGCCACTGGTGAACCAACATTCTAGCCATGACAGGGGGCACTTCAAAAGGTACAGTCACTGGTGAACCAACACTCTAGCCATGACAGGGGGCAATTAAAAGGGCACATCAAAGGCTCCAGCCACTGGTGAACCAACACTCAAGGGCACATCATAGGATCCAGCCACTGGTGAACCAACACTCTAGCCATGACAGGGGGCAATTAAAAGGGCACATCAAAGGCTCCAGCCACTGGTGAACCAACACTCAAGGGCACATCATAGGCTCAGCCACTGGTGAACCAACACTCAGGGGCACATCAAAGGGTACAACCACTGAAACCAACACTCAGGGGCACATCAAAGGGTACAGCCACTAGTGAACCAACACTCAGGGGCACATCAAAGGATACAGCCACTGGTGAGTCAACACTCAGCGGCATCAAAGGGTACAGCCACTGGTGAACCAACACTCAGGGGCACATCAAAGTGTACAGCTGCTGGTGAACCAACACACTGGGCCCTTCAAAGGGTACAGCCACTGGTGACCCAACACTCTAACTATGACAGGGGCCCTTCAAAGGGTACAACCACTGGTGAACCAACACTCTAGCTATGACAGGGGTCCTTCAAAGGGTACAAACCTCTGGTGAACCAAAAAACTCAGGGGCACTTCAAACGGTACAGCCACTGATGAACCAACACTCTAGCTCTCACAAGGGACACTCCAAATGGTACAGCTGCAGGTGACCAACACTCAAGCCATCACAGGGGGCATTCCAAATAGTACAGCCACTGGTGAACCAACACTCTAGCCATCACAGTGGGCACTCAAAGGGTACAGCTGCTGGTGAACCAACACTCTAGCCATCACAGTGGGCACTTCAAAGGGTACAGCCACTGGTGAACCAACACTCTAGCCATCACAGTGGGCACTTCAAAGGGTACAGCTGCTGGTGAACCAACACTCTAGCCATTACAGGGGGTACTCCAAAGGATAGAGTCGCTGGTGAACCAACACTCAAGCCATAACGGGGGGCACTTCAAAGGGTACAGCCACTGGTGAACCAACACTCTAGCCATCATAGGGGGCACTCCAAAGGGTACAGCCGCTGGTGAACCAACACTCAAGCCATCACAGGGGACACTCCAAAGGGTACAGCCGCTGGTGAACCAAAACTCAGGGGCACTTCAAAAGAGTACAGCCATGAACATACGTACAGAATGGCGAGTCCTGACCCGATTGACAACCATCCTCTGCAAATTCATTGTCCATTTGGCCTTTCTGACATTTGATTTTGATCCCTGTCACCAGACCCAGTTTTGTCACCGACAATGACCTTGCTGTGGATCACTTTGAACGGCCTTGGCTTCCTTGACCTCTAGCCTCCATGTGGGTCACATTGACCCATCTGGGTGTCTTACCATGAACCTTGCTCTTCGTCATGCTGACCCATTCTCTATCACTTGACCTTGAACCTCAATTTGGGTCACCACGACCCTTGCTCTTGGACACTGAATTTGGCTGTGGGCGACGAGCCACTCTGGGTTATCTGACCTTTAACCTCCATCCAAGCCCGATGATAGGTCGCACTGTCTCAAATAACGATTGCAAATAGAAAGAGACATAGACTTGGAGGGAGGGAGGAGAGAGAGAATATAGACGGAGGGATGTGTGTGTGTGTGGGGGGGGGGGGGGTGATTTGGGGAGGGACATAAACCTGGCACAAAATCCAGGCCCCGAGAAAAAAATTAACTGTTGATTGCTTGATTTTTCTTTTTTTCATGTCAACATTGGTCTGGATGACGACCTACTGCGTCGCCTGAACTTTATCCAGACTCCAAGTCACATTGACTCATTTCGAGCACGCTTTCCTAAAAACCACGGTGGAGAAAGATGAGGTACAGCACACGATGAAATGAATAGATATAGTGGGGCGCAGGAGACGGGGGGGGGGGGGGGGGGGGGGGGGGGGGGAGGGATAAAAAATCTGATAGAAGCTAGACCTGGGGAATATAGACCTGGGTGTGGAATGTGAACATGGAGAGAAAAGAGAGAGTGGGTTGAAGTGGAAGGTGGGTGTGGGCCACGAAATGACTAGGGGTGAAGAGGGGGGGGGGCAGAGGCGACGAAGAGATCCAACAGCAAGGCAGAGGCATTGGCAGACAGAGAAAGGGAGAAATAAAGAAGCAGGAGACCGACAGGTGAAGGGACAGAGAAGGAGAGTGACTTACATTGTGTTTAGTATTAAGTATGGCGTTTCTGGGGTTGGAATTTTCAATCTGAATGAATAAATCCAGTGTGTTTGTACTTGTGTGTGTGTGTGTGTGTGTGTGTGTGTGTGTGTGTGTGTGTGTGTGTGTGTGTGTGTGTGTGTGTGTGTGTGTGTGTGTGTGTGTGTGTGTGTGTGTGTGTGTGTGTGTGTGTGTGTGTGTGTGTGTGTATGTGCGTGTGTGTGTGTGTTTTGGTGACCGGATATGTCCAAAAATGTTTGTTATAAGGCCAACTCCTTATCATGCACACGCACGCACGCAAACACATAAGCACACACACACACACACACACACACACACACACACACACACACACACACATATATATATATATATATATATATATATATGTGTGTGTGTGTGTGTGTGTGTGTGTGCACGCACGCTCACACACACGCATACACACACACACACACACACACACACACACACACACACACACACACACACATACATACATACATACATACATACATACATACATACATACATACATACATACATGCGCGCACACACTCTCTCTCTCTCTCTCTCTCTCTCTCTCTCTCTCTCTCTCTCTCTCTCTCTCTCTCTCTCTCTCTCTCTCTCTCTCTCTCTCTCTGTCTCACATACACGCATACACCCACACCCACACACGCGCGCACGCTCGCATGCGCACACACACGAACACACAGACACACACACCTGGACAAAAGTGGAGGTAGACGTTGTGGAGGTCCTGGTCCACACACACACACACACACACACACACACACACACACACACACACACATACACACACACACACACACACACACACACACACACACACACACACACACACACACACACACACACACACACACACACACACCCTGATGAAAGTGTAGGTAGATGTTGTAGAGGTCTTGGTCCACCAGTTTCAGCTTCCGTTGGAACTGATGGCTGTAATTCCAGACACGGGCGTCCCAATCAGATCGCCTGATTCTGGTCAGGTTCATCAGTATCACCCCCGAGTTGACACCTGAAAAAAAAAAGTATGGAATTGGTCACTATTTGCACTATCTGTATTTTGCCGTAAGTACTTTACAAATGCATTCCACGGCCACAACCCATAAAGCCACAGACCTGCAATCTTGACACCTGAATTAGAAGAAAAAGCAGCATCGCCTGTTATAGCAAAACGTAAAGAAAGAATCATCAAAAACATCAATATTTTCATTTTGATATGGAGATCAGTTGTTAAGGTAAACACTTTGTGTGCCTCGTTTTAAAAACAATGGCGGAAGAAGGGGAGGAGGGGGAGCGTGGGGGGGGGGGGGGGGGGGGGGGGGCGGGGGGTGGGGGGTGAGCATTGGATGGATAACAGTATGACCCTGTGCTGGAAGTCACAACAGCTGATTAAACTTTGCCTTGCAACATGATCCAGGAAACTTACAGTAGATTGCAATCCCTCACCCTAACCCTAACCCTAACCCTAACCCTCACCCTAACTCTAACCCTAACCCTCACCCTAACTCCTAACAGTAAACCTAACCCTAACCCATAACCCTAACTCTAACCCTTACCCATAATCCTTACCCCAACCTAACCCTAACCCTAACCCTAACACCTAACACTGACCCTAAACTAACTGTAACCCCTACCCTAACCCTAACCCTAACCCTAACCCCTACCCCAACCAAAACCATAACCTTACCCCGAAGCCTAACCCTAACCACTACCTCTAACCCCTACCCTAAAACTGACCCTAACCCTAACGCTAACACTAACCCTAACCCTAAACGTAACCCTAACCCTAACCCTAACCCCTTATCCCTAACCCTAATGCCTAACCCTTAACCCCTAGCCCTAACCCTAACCCTATTACCCTGACCCTATAACCCTAACCCTAACCTTGATCCTATCGTTAACCTTAACCCTCTCCCTCACCATCACCCTCACCCTCAAACTAACCCTAACCCTAAACCCCTAACCTAAAAACCCTAACCCTAAAACCCTAACCCTAAAACCCTAACCCTAAAACCCTAACCCTAAAACCCTAACCCTCACCCTAATCCTAACCCTGAACCTAACCCAACCCTAACCATCACCCTCATCCTCACCTCAACCCTAACCCCAACCATAAACCTAACCCAAATCCTAAAATCCTAACCCTAACCCAACCCTAACCCAACCCTAATCCAACCCTAACCCAACCCTAACCCAACCCTAACCCCTAACCCCTAACCCTAACCCTAGGGTTAGTGTTAGGCAATGATGAATTGCAGGAGATGGAGATGTGGTGGAATAGGAGTTGAAGGAGGAGCTGTCAGAGGAGGTGCAGATGCTAAATGAAGAGTTGGATGCGGAGATTTAAGAGCGAATGCGACGCTGGGAATAACCAGGAGGTAGAGATGGAAGTAAAGATCGAACCGATGGTGGAAAGGGATATGGAGGAGTTTTGAAGGGATGGAGCAGAACATGGAGAACATGGAGATGCACAGATAGTGGAAAACATGGAGAAGCTGGAGGATATGGATGGGGATGTGGGAGAAAAAAATGGAGCAGATGGGGAGATGGATGTGCAGGAGGGGAGAAGGATGATAATTACGGAGATGGAGCAGATGGAAAAGTAAATGGAAGAGATTAGAACATAGGCTGGAAATGGATGTGTAGTTGGAGGATGAGATGCAGGAGTGGGCGAGATGGTGGATATGTAGTTGCAGATGTAGGAAAGTGATGAAAAGATGGAGAAAACAGATGGAAACAGAGGAATTTTGAGGCGGTACAGCGGTCATGGATAAGATGGATGAGATAGAGGCGTAGATAGATAAGGAGATATAGGATATGGATGTGGAAATGGAGCAGATGGGTGAGTTACAGATGGTTTGGAGATGGACGAGGATCAGATGAAAACGGCGATAGAGGCGAGGAGATGGAGAAGGTGGAGTACATGGAGGCTATGGAGAAGATGCCGGAGTAACTAGAAATGATGGAAACAAAGATGATGGAGGGAAACAGACAAAAAGGAGGATGATATGCAGGACAAGATGGAAGATCAAAACCTGGGGGTGATGGAGGAGGTTATGGAGAGGAGATGCAGGAGATGCAGGCGATGATGGACGATCAAGAAGAGGATCTGTAAGAAAAGATCAAGGCAGGGATAAAGGATATAGAGATGCAGTAGAAGAAGAAGAATCAGGACATGGAGGAAAATATGGAAAATGAGGAGATGGAGGACGATACGGCAGGGAACATGTACGAGCTGGAGGCAGAGATGGAGATGGAGAAGATGGAGGAGGAGATGGAGAGACATTTAAGAAGGAGAAGACGGAGATCCAGGAGCGCAAGTAGGACAAGATGGATCAGATGGAGACAGATAAGGAGTTGGAGGAAGAAAACGACATGATGGAAGAGGAGGTGGAGGAGATGGATCAGCTGGAGAACAAGAAAAATGAGGAGACAGATCAGATGGAGATGGAGGAGACTGGGGAAGGTCTAAAGGGGAATGAGGAATAGATGGATGTGTAGATGGGGGAACGACTGGAATCGACGAAGGGTATGCAGGTAGAGGAAAGACACAGAGAAGAAGTCGGATGCGTTGGACATGGTGGAGATGCAGGAGTGAGAGGACTAGGTTGATAAAGTGGAGGAGGTGGAACTGAAGGATGGGTTGGAGGTGAAGGAGATTCAGGGGGAGATGTATGGAATGGGTTGGATGGAGCAGACGGGAGAAATGGAGAAGATTGATGTGATGGAGGTACAGATGGAGGACCAGATGAATACACACTCGGAGGACACGGAGGAAGAGACACAGATAAAGGAGGAGATAGTGATAGAGGAGATGGGGGAATAGATGGAGATGGAGACAAGATCAAAATGGAGGAAGAGATGGAAGAGAATGTGTACATGGAGGACATGGATTGAGGGTGGTCAGTAGATGGGGGAAACTGATGAGTTGGAGAAGATGGAAGACTACACTGAAAACATGGAGATGGAGGAGAAATTGAAGCAGAAGATAGAGGTGATGGAGGGGTTGGGGAAGAAATTGTTTGCCGAGATGTAGGAGATGGAGATGAAGGAGGAGATGGACATGAAGCAAGAGACAGGATGAGATGGCAGAGGTATAAAGGGGAGAGAAGGAAAAGTAGATAAAGATGGAGCAGGCTGAGATGGAGGAGATGGGAGAGAGAAGATGGACATGCAGGAGGCTATGGAGGCAGCACTGGACATACACATGGACGAGAAAGGGGGGCGAGTGATGATGAGCAGATGGACAAGACGGATGAGAAACAGGGATAGCTTGAGATGTAGAAGATGGTGACAGAGGAGGAAACGGAGCAATAGATTGACACAAATTAGCGTTGAAGGCGGAGATAGATGAGCTGGAGGAGAAGATGTAAGAGGTGGAGGATATGGAGACATAGGAGGGCATCGGGGGGATGGAGGCTGAGATGGAGATGCCAGAGCACACTGAAGAGCTGGAGGTGAATACAATGATGGAGAGAGAAGAGATGAAGATGGAGATGTCGCAGAGATGGAGACGAAGAAGAGATCAATCAGATGAGAAGATGCAGGAGATGCATAAAAAGCTGCTGGAGGAGATGGAGGCGATGGATACGGTGGAGATTAAGGCGTAGAGGAGAGATGGAGCAGCGGTCAGCGCCTCTGTCCACGCTATCTCTGGTCACCAAGTCAGAGAGAGAGAGAGAGAGAGAGAGAGAGAGAGAGAGAGAGAGAGAGAGAGAGAGAGAGAGAGAGAGAGAGAGCGAATGCCGGTAAAGTACGATAATCAGCATCTTTACGTATCGAGCTTGGGAATTTTACTGAAGGCGCCCGCTAGCTGGAACTGTCTCTGTGACAGACATCACGTGCCATGCGCACGGCTGTGCGAAAGAATGATGAGTAGGCTACCTCTGGAAAGGAGCGTGCACTGCTGTTAGCTTACGGTCAGCTGTTAGCGTAAAACACTCACAGACGTACACAAAGAGTCTTGGTGCTGACCTGAAGGGCGCACAAAAGGGACGCGCGACTTTGTCGTGTACCAGCCTCCTCCCTGCTTGCTCTCGTGATTGGCCACCATGCCCAAGAACTGCAAGTTGTTGAAGCGAGAGAACGCGTCCCAGACCTGTGTCAGGGAGGTCAGGAAGAGGGTGTCGGTGTCCACGTAGATGACTGCGTCCACGTCTGTCAACAGAGACTGCTCCCCCCACCCCACCCCCACCCCAGAAGGCCCAGTCACCGACATTAGTGGCACATGAGAGTGTGTGTGTGTGTGTGTGTGTGTGTGTGTGTGTGTGTGTGTGTGTGTGTGTGTGTGTGATCGTCTGTTCCTGTTTCACCACAGGGGAATCACCCTTAGGAATGAGAGCGAGTGGAAAGACAGAGATATTCAACAAATAAAACGTATATGCGTGCACCTAACACACACACACACACACACACACACACACACACACACACACACACACACACACACACACACACACACACACACACACACACACACACACACACACACGTTCACGCACACACACACACACACGCACACTCTCTCTCTCTCTCTCTCTCTCTCTCTCTCTCTCTCTCTCTCTCTCTCTCTCTCTCTCTCTCTCTCTCCTCCCCATCCTTTCACACTCAATCGCTCTATCCTCCCAAGTAACAGTAACATCACAGGTACCACACTGCCACTGCTGGCTGGACTCACTGGGAGCAGGACCAGGGTTGTGTTCTGGAGAATATGTCAGGGAAAGAAGCAGGCCTGCCAAATAGAGCAGGACGAGTCGTTGCTGGTAAGTTTTAGACCTCCTCTGGCCTGATCTGGCCAAGGAGTCGATGAAGAGAGATTTACTTATTCCAAGAGTCCGAAATACAATTTTTCTTCGAAATCCTTCTCGAACAGGGTCATGGTTATGACCTGGAGGGGAAGAATCTACTACAAGAGTTTTGTACAGGAAGAGGAAAACAACCAGGACAGTCAAAGTATACTGTAAGCATACCATACTATGTTAAAAGTGTTACGTCCAACTGTATAACCCCACATTCAAAATTTGATTCATCATAAGAAGCACCATCAGGTAGTCACACGAAAACGATGAAACATAGTTGATAATGAGGGGGGTGGGGTTGTTGAAAGTGGAGGGGTACTACTTCTAGTTCTCACAAATTTACATTGTTAAACATGTCACTGTGCCAATCATATGGTAGCGTTCAGTCATTTGCGTGACCAATAGTTCATGGCGCTTCACACATACTAGACCCAGTGCCCAGGACCTGGTCACCTTAAAGTGTTCCTCCCACAGATGGCAGTATAAAAATGTATGAGGGTTTACTCACAGTATTTCAACCAGAGAGAGAGCAGGAGCTTTATTCACTTCATAGTTTATACTATATAAGTCATTGTTGAACACTCGGGAGTGTAGCAACTCAACACAGCACTAGCACTAGCAGACGACGCATCAAACAGGATCGTTCATACAGAACCGTGCCGCCATCTTGTTTTGTACTAAGTTGTTGAAACACAGTTAAGAAAGTTTCTGTTCAGTCAAGGGCCAAATTATACTGTTCCGTTGTAATTACTGAAGAGCTCGTAACATCCTTGCATAATTCGGGTGATAGAGCCGCCTCTTTTACACAAAAAAAAACTCGAGTAGAAAAACAAAAAACGATGAACCAGCAGAGCAGACTTCAAAAAATAAGCCTTCCAACCAGAAACAGAACCCTGACCCTCAACCCTGTCTCCTCTTCCTGTACAAAACTCTTGTAGCAGATTCTTCCCCTCCAGGTCATAACCATGACCCTGTTCGAGAAGGATTTCGAAGAAAAATTGTATTTCGGACATTTGGAATAAATTATTGCCTCTTCATCGACTCCTTGGCCAGATCAGGTCAGAGGTCTAAAACTTACCAGCAACGACTCGTCCTGCTCTATTTGGCAGGCCTGCTTCTTTCCCTGTTCTTTCCCTGTTCCCTCCAGAACACAACCCTGGTCCTGCTCCCAGTGAGTCCAGCCAGCAGTGGCAGTGTGGTACCTGCGATGTTACTGTTACGTGGGAGGATAGAGCGATTGAGTGTGAAACCTGTGGGCAGTGGTTTCACGCTCAGTCAGAGCGTCCACACTCCCACATACGACCAACTCAATCAGGATGGATCAGCAGCCCACTGGCACTGTGCAATTTGTGGAAACCCTAACAGTCACACGGTCTTTGGTCTGCATGGAGTGGACTGGTCACTTTCAACACACACCGCGTTAATATAAGCATTCATATCTGCGGTGGTAGTTAATCCTGCTTAACTTACAGTATGTGCTTGAGAGGGTGAATGGGGAATAATAAATGCTTCTCAAAACAGGTTTAACTACCACTGCAGATATGAATGCCTTTCTCCCCCTATTTCTTCAATCTAAGACATAAGAACAAGTTTTGTTGATATTAAATATTTCTTGCAGTCATTGCAACACCAAGCTGCTCTGTAAGTTGCTGGAATGGTGCTCGGTACTTATCCTTTTAATTTATTAGTCTATTGTAATTTAGTGCCTTGCAGATTCATTCCAAGAACTGGCCCTCTGCACTTGTATCTTAAGAGGTAATCTTTTTATATTTTCTACTACTTTTCACAAGAAAATGTAGCTTCTTTTGCTCTTTCATGGTTTCTTTTGCTTCTTAGGTGGCACCTTTGTTTGTTTTTTTTTTAACTCAACAAACATACTATGGTATTGCACACCAGCTTTTTTCTGGGGTAGCATTCTTCTTAAAACTGAAAAGGCAGAGGAGTCAAGTTACCACTTTCTGCGGTCACTGAGGAGAATTAATCAGGCTTTGAAACACCGGTATCTGACCAAGAGAGTTTATATGTGAGTTTTCTCCCAATTGAAGATTGTCTCCCCCTTGGAGACTATAAGCCGCTTGCTGAAGGCTCATTTTGAGAAGCATTATTATTCCCCATTCACCCTCCCAAGCATGAACTGCTAGTTAAGCAGGATTAACTACTACCGCAGATATGAATGTTTGTCTCCCCCTATTTCTTCAATCTAAGATGTAAGAACAAGCTTCGTCTATAATTAAATATTTCTTACAGTCATTGCAACACCAAGCTGCTCTGTAAGTTGCTGGAATGGTGCTCGGTATTTATCCTTGGAATTTATTAGTCTATTAAAATTTAGTGCCTTGTGGATTCATTCCAAGAACTGGCCCTCAGCATTTGTGTCTTAAGAGGTTATTATCTTTTTATA
Organism: Conus betulinus; assembly: GCA_016801955.1. Lineage (NCBI taxonomy): Eukaryota > Metazoa > Mollusca > Gastropoda > Neogastropoda > Conidae > Conus > Conus betulinus. Next base: position 202,318 of record JADBJO010003011.1, on the reverse strand, counting down.
TTTTCTACTTTTCACAAGAAAAATGTAGCTTGTTTTGTTCTTTCATGATGATTTCTTTTGCTTCTAAGGTGGCACCTTTGGTTGTTTTTTTTGAAACTCAACAAACATACTACGGTATTGCATACCAGCCTTTTTCTGGGATAGCATTCGTCTTAAAACTGAAAAGGCAGAGGAGTCAAGTTACCACTTCCTGCGGTCACTGAGGAGAAACAATCAGGTTTTGAAACACCGGTATCTAACCAGGAGTTATATGTTAGTGAGTTTTCTCCACATTGGAGATTGTCTCTCCCTTGAGACTATAGGCTGCTTGCTGAAGGCTCATTTTGAGAAGCATTTATTATTCCCATTCACCCTCCCAAGTACATACTGCTAGTTAAGCAGGATTAACTACTACTGCAGATATGAATGCTTTTCACCTCTTATTTCTTCAATCTAAGACATAAGAACAAGCTTTGTCTATAATTAAATATTTCCTACAGTCATTGCAACACCAAGCTGCTCTGTAAGTTGCTGGAATGGTGCTCGGTACTTATCCTTGGAATTTATTAGTCTATTAAAATTTAGTGCCTTGTGGATTCATTCCAAGAACTGGCCCTCTGCACTTGTGTCTTAAGAGGTTATCTTTTTATATTTTCTACTTTTCACAAGAAATGTAGCTTGTTTTTTGCTCTTTCATGATTTCTTTTGCTTCTTACGTGGCATCTTTGGTTGTTTGGTTTTTTGAAAAACTCAACAAACATACTATGGTATTGCATACCAGCTTTTTTCTGGGATAGCATTCGTCTTAAAACTGAAAAGGCAGAGCAGTGAAATTACCACTTTCTGTGGTCACTGAGGAGAAACAATCAGGTTTCAAAATACCGGTATCTAACCAGGAGTCATATGTTAGTGAGTTTTCTCCACATTGGAGATTGTCTCCCCCTTGGAGACTATAAGCTTGCTGAAGGCTCATTTTGAGAAGCATTTATTATTCCCCATTCACCTCCCAAGCACATACTGTTATTTAAGCAGGATTACCTACAATTGCAGATGTGAATGCTTATCTCCCCCTATTTCTTCAATCTAAGACATAAGAGCAAGCTTCGTTTATAACTGAATATATATATATATATTACCAGCATACGAGTCGTCCTGCTCTATTTGGCAGTTGTACAAGTAGTCTGGGCTAGTACCAACACCACAAAAGGGAAAATCAGGACTCCAAAAGCACCCGCAACATTCTTCACGGCAGGAGGCAGCGAATCATGGCCAAGAACAACAGTGCCACTCGGAACATGCAGGCAGAGTCTGCTGGATGGGGCAGATGACTGGGAGTGCACAGCAGACCTCCCAGAATGGAATAGTCACCCAGAGATTATCAGCAAGAGTGGCATGAGACCAGACATAGTATTACACTCTCAGTCAACCAAGCAGCTGATCATGATCGAGCTCACGGTGCCATATGAGAACAGAATGGAGGCAGCTCAGATCTACAAGACTGAAAAGTATGCTGATCTGGCAAACAGCCTGAGGAGAGAAGGCTATCAGGTCAAAGTCCTCACTGCAGAAATTGGAGCTAGGGGGTTTGTGGGAACGTCTGCATACAGCCTCATGAAACAGCTCTCAGTTGCAGGGAGGGAAAAACCAAAGCCCTGAAAGCAATGGCAGAAGCAGAGAGGTGTTCAAGTTGGATCTGGTCAAGGAGGAACAAAAGTGAACTTCATAAGGCTTAACTTTCCTACAAATATCAGGTGTGTCCCTGTGGCTCAGTGGTTAGTGCGCGAGTCATTAAGTGGAAATGAGCATGTCCAGAAGGGCATGGGTTCGAATCCCAGTCATGGCTCATCCCAAGATAGGGAAAAAAAAAAAGGGGCAGCAGAGGGACATCCGGAGTCATGAACCGGGTGTGGCCCAACCCCCCTAGAGTGTCAGGAGATAAGGGCCGAAACACTCGCTTGAAGGGGGCTTCTCTTCTGAGGACTCTCTGCTGCCCTGATGCATGGGTAAACCATTGACTTCCGGGAACAGGCCAGAGGACGTCCGGGAAAGACTGGAGGACACTGGGAAAGACCAGAACCAAGGGCTCTGTGGGCTGGCTCCCCACTTTGCCTTCAACATGTGGCTACTAAAAAACAAAAGGAAAAGATGCTCCCAGGATTCACCGAAAGGGGGAGAGAATGTTGAATCCATCGGTGCTCAACCAATCAGGACTACAAATCCCAAACGGACTTCGAACATGGACCAAATGGAATATCCATGTGTCTGTGGAAAGCGTTTCGCTACCACCCGTGGCATGAAGATCCACAGAACAAAGATGGGATGTGTGAAGACTCATCTAAATGAGCAGCAGCGCACTGCATCAGCAGATAAGACGTCGGAAGACCAAGGCCAGGATTTAAACCACAGTGCCAAGGACACCCACGCTGTTGGTTCGGATGAGGAATTTGCACAGGCCCTCGATGCCAGGCGCCTGAAACTCAACCTGCCACGAGCAAACGAGACTGAAGATTGGGAGAAACTGGATGCAAAAATCGTCCAAAGACTCGATGCACTGATAGGGAAAAGCACCCTGGAACACAAACTAGCCACATATGGGGACATTGTGTATGCCACATGTAGAGACGCCTATGGAGCAAACTACCCAAAGAGAAAAAATACCTCCAAAGAAATCCAGACGCCAAGAAGAGATGGACAAGATCAGGGTCCAAAAGAAAAACCTCAAGAAGCAAATGAAGACTGCTCTGCCAGCTGAAAAACAAGGCTTGGAACAACTCTGGGAAGACCTGAAAGCAAAACACAGCGCCCTCAGCAAAGCGGAATCTGCGAGGAAGAGGAAAAGCAAAAAGAAGAAGACACAAGAGCGTTTCTTCAGAGACCCCTTCCAGTTTGCCAGAACTCTGTTCGAGCAGCCAAAATCTGGGACCCTAAGTGTGGACAAAGGAGTTCTTGAGCAGCATCTGAGAAAAACATGCTCTGACTCACAGAGCAAAGCACCACTCGACATTCAAGGTCTGGTGTGGCAACCAACCAACCCCTGAGGAACAGTTCAATGACAAGCCTCCAACGTTGGCGGAAATCAAGAAGGTGGTCGACAAAGCCAGAGCCAAATCATCACCAGGGCCCAAACGGAATACCTTACCAGCTGTACAAGAAATGTCCCAAGGTGCTGGAGTGGCTCCACAGGCTGCTGCGATCAGCTTGGAGAAACCAGAAGATCAGCGGCCAGTGGATGACGGCAGATGGTGTGTACATCCCCAAAGAGCAAAACTCAAGTGACATCAGCCAGTTCAGGCCAATATCACTACTGAACGTCGAAGGAAAATCTTCTCTTCTCTGTCTTGGCAGCAAGGCTGACCAAGTACCTCATGGAAAACAAGTACTTGGATGTGTGTCAGTCCAGAAAGGTGGCATCCAGGCGTGGCTGGCTGTGTAGAACACGCCACAATGATCTGGGACGCAATCCAAAGAGCAAAAACAGAAAAGAGAGACCTGGACGTAGTGTGGCTCGACCTGGCAAACGCATATGGATCTGTACCCCATGAGATGATACAGTTGGCTCTTAAGATGTACCATGTGCCAAAGAACATCCGCGACATGCTCAAGAAGTACTTCAATGGCTTCTCAATGCGGTTCTCTACCAAGGAGTACATAACAGATTGGATCAACTTGGAAGTGGGCATTGCAATGGGCTGTGCCATTTCCCCAATACTGTTCGTGTTGGCAATGGAAGTCATCTTGAAAGCAGCAACAAGCACGCAAGACAAACAGACCTTGGCGATGGATACAAGATGCCCCCTCTCAAGGCCTTCATGGATGACACTACAGTGATTTCATCCAGAGAAGACGAGACACGTCACGTGCTGGAGAGGCTGGACGACATAGTTGCCCTCATCCAGAATGAAGTTCAAGCCAAAGAAATCACAGAGTCTCTCACTGAGGAAAGGAAAAGTGGCCGAATCTGTGGTCTTCAGTGTTTGCCAACCAGACCATTCCAACAGTAACAGAAGAGCCAGTCAAGAGCCTTGGAAGATGGTATGATATGATATACGCTGAAAGACACACAAAGAGCAAAAGAAACCAAACAGATGTCGGAAGAAGGCTTGGAGACCATTGACCAGTGTGGGCTCCCTGGCAAATACAAGGTCTGGTGTCTGCAGTTCATGCTGATACCAAAGCTCCTATGGCCTCTGATGATATACGACATCTGCACCAGCATAGTGGAGGCAATGGAATCCAAAATCAACAAGTCACAAGGAAATGGCTTGGTGTCCCACCCTGTCTGACTGACATAGCGCTATACTGTCGCCAAGCAAAGCTGAAACTACCACTGAAATCCATCCTGAGGAATATAAAGCAGGAAGATCAGACTTCAAAGCATGCTGGAGGACTCAGGAGACAAGGTGGTTGAAGCAATCAAGCCCCAGCTGAAGACAGGCAGAAAATGGAAAGTTCAAGAGGCGATGGATTCTGCAAAAGAAAGTCTCAAGAAGATCAGAGAAATAACAGGACACACACAGACCAACAGACAAGGACTGGGGGTGACCAAAACTGAATGGTGGTCAAAGGCCAAAGGAAAAGCCAAAAGAGACATGATGATTCAGAGATGAGAAAAAAGAAGAAGACCAACAAAGACTCCAAAAAGCAGTCCAGCAGAGCCAGCAAGGGCAATGTACAACGTGGGAGAATGCACTCCAAAGAAGTCTCACTTGGAATGACATTTGGCACATGGCCCCTCTCAGGATCAGCTTCATTCTCAGATCTGCATATGACCTTCTGCCTTCAAATGCAAACCTGGTGAAGTGGGGAAAAACAGACGATCCTTCATGCCCCCTTTGCCATGAAAAACAAACAGTGGAGCATGTCCTAAGCTCATGTAAAGTAGCCCTGGCTCAAGGAAGGTACACATGGAGGCACAACCAAGTGCTCAAAGAGATTGTACAAGTAGTCTGGGCTAGTACCACACCACAAAAGGGAAAATCAGGACTCCAAAAGCACCCGCAACATTCTTCACGGCAGGAGGCAGCGAATCATGGCCAAGAACAACAGTGCCACTCGGAACATGCAGGCAGAGTCTGCTGGACGGGGCAGATGACTGGGAGTGCACAGCAGACCTCCCAGAATGGAATAGTCACCCAGAGATTATCAGCAAGAGTGGCATGAGACCAGACATAGTATTACACTCTCAGTCAACCAAGCAGCTGATCATGATCGAGCTCACGGTGCCATATGAGAACAGAATGGAGGCAGCTCAATCTACAAGACTGAAAAGTATGCTGATCTGGCAAACAGCCTGAGGAGAGAAGGCTATCAGGTCAAAGTCCTCACTGCAGAAATTGGAGCTAGGGGGTTTGTGGGAACGTCTGCATACAGCCTCATGAAACAGCTCTCAGTTGCAGGGAGGGAAAAAACCAAAGCCCTGAAAGCAATGGCAGAAGCGGCAGAGAGGTGTTCAAGTTGGATCTGGTCAAGGAGGAACAAAAGTGAACTTCATAAGGCTTAACTTTCCTACAAATATCAGGTGTCCCTGTGGCTCAGTGGTTAGTGCGCGAGTCTTTAAGTGAAAATGAGCATGTCCAGAGGGCATGGGTTCGATCCCAGTCATGGCTCATCCCAAGATGGGAAAAAAAGGGGGGGCAGCAGAGGGACATCCGGAGTCATGAACCGGGTGTGGCCCAACCCCCCTAGAGTGTCAGGAGATAAGGGCCGAAACACTCGCTTGAAGGGGGCTTCTCTTCTGAGGACTCTCTGCTGCCACGCTCTCCACGAGTTTCTTTCTACTACTATACATTATATATGTATATATGTATAATATATATATAATATATATATATATATATATATAGAGAGAGAGAGAGAGAGAGAGAGAGAGAGATTTGTGTGTG